>OY856384.1:5695000-5867500 GCA_963693495.1 Malacosoma neustria
AGTCGCCATCCAGACGGGCTTGAGGCCCTACCACGTAGCTAGGGTGGTATAAATAATGTTTAAATGTTTATAGCTGTAAATTACCAAATAAATACTTTTTTTTTCTTCTTATTATAAAGTGGGCTGTCAGCCTATCTGCTGTTCGTCAGGAATAATAAAAGTAATAATTTTTTCCGTACATTGGTGAAGTGAGAATACTGACCACTAGTTTCAAGTCCGTCTGGATGGCAACCACCTCTGCTCTATATGTATGCCGCCATAATAACCTTGTTTTCCGGCATTTCCCATGTTTCAATACCACTATGCGGATGGCAGCATGCTTGCGATGTCCTTGGCCTCTCAAATATATTGTAATTGTAACTGCTTAACTCCGTCAGACATCTAAAGAGTCAGCTTATCTACTGTTCCTTAGCAATAAAAAATCTATGTTGGCTAAGTAGCTATACTTATTAAACAAGTTCTCTGATTATGTACTACCATGTCGACCGCAACGTAGCAACGTAGACCTTGTGGTATATGAGTTCGATTCTCACGTAAGACGAAATATTTGTCCTATATAAATTTCTTTCGTTAGGTGTACTAGTCTTCTAGTTGAGTTTGGAACGATAACCGATATAAGATTTTCTAGGAAACGTTTTTAATAAAATTAATAAAAAAAATTTGTTCCAATAAGGTTCTTCTTTTCTTCGGTAACAGATTAGATTCCCATCCCGAGGGTAAATGTTTATGTACAATATGTATTTATTTATAAAAGAATAGTATATGTGTAATATATTAATTACTAGCTGACCCGGCAAACGTTGTTCTGCCATATAAATAATAAAATGTCAAAAAATTAAAAAAAAAATTTTGGGGGTGGGTCACCCCTAACATTTAGGGGGATGAAAACTATATGTTGGCCGATTCTCAGACCTACTCAATATGCTCACAAAATTTCATGAGAATCGGTCAAGCCGTTTCGGAGGAGTATGGCAACGAAAACTGTGACACGAGAATTTTATATATTAGATTTAGTACCCATTATTTTGTTTATTCTGTACCAAGGAAACAGAAGTTTAGCAGTACCGCGTTATCTAGTACCTCTTACACAAGCGTTCCGCAGTTTACTTTGGAACTAGATGGCGCTGGGTGAAATGAGTATATTTATGTTATAAATCATCATTTTGCAGAAAATCTCTACATATACACTCGGCAGGCAGCGCGAGCTACCTTCACAACCCAGGTTCAGAGCCCCTCAACTTTGCGAACATAGGAGATGTCGTCTACCAAACTGCAAATAAATATCCTAACCGGGTAGCTGTTAAGTCACTCCATGAGAACCTTACGTTGACGTATGAAGACTTATTGAACAAGGTAAATACTATAACTAAAATTAATTAATTAAATTAAATTTACAAATAAAGTTGGTAATTGATGAAAACTGAAAAAGTTTCTAAACATAAGCTGCAGGAACTTGTTGGTTGGGTAATTTTCAGACAGACAGATGCAAATCTACTTTTAGATTTCGTTAGAGTTGCAAAGTAAAAAAATTCAAATAAAGGTAATTATCAAATTAAACGAATCTCATAACGACATTCGTGTACTTTTGCGTTCATCAATTCTCCGTAAAACGTCGAATATGCTTTCGGAAAAAGTCGTGGCTTCGAAACATCCGCGAGTGGACCGGAGTCAAGAGCGCCGTGGAACTGTTTCACCTCGCCAGGGATAAAGCGAGATTTTCAGGGCTGATACCTTCAGTAATTGGAGAGGAACACAAAGAAGAAGAAGAATTCTCTGTGCAGGAGTGTCGTAAAAGGCGACAAAACAAACCTAGCTACGTGGTAGGGCCACAAGCCCGTCTGGGTGGCAATCACCCTTGGTCTAAAAATATACTTATATAATTATCCAGGTTCCAGTATGCGGTCAGCAGCGTGTTCGCAGTGGTGCTACCGAGCCATCACAGTTACCCAAGGTGTCGCCTCGTTGGGGGACTCTGTATGGCTCGGCAGCTACCGCGATCGACACACCCCACTGCGCCAAGCTCTGGTTTAGTACGTCCTGAGCAGTGGCGCAGTGGTTAAGATGGGTTTGGAGGATCTGGATCGCGAGTATTATAGTTCCATACCCTCTAAACTAACCCGCTGCAGCTGGGGGGTGGCAACTGCCCCCGATTCTGCCACAACTGTGGCTGCCTTCCTCCTCTCTTTGACTGACTCTTTTGGCCAGGACTTTCTGGTGTCTGTCTCTTCTGGTCCTTGCTGCTGCGGCTGCTGGGGCTGGGGATCAGTTTTCTTCGTCTTCTCGGGATTTGTGGGATGGACACCGCGGCGTGCATTGTGCCACTCAGCAGGGCCCCGGCTTTGCAAATAGTGCTTGGATTTCTTAGCTCTATTAACGTATCTCCTGAGGTAATAGACTGGTTTCATAGTTACCTGTATGGACGCCAGCAGCGGATACGGATACTATTAAGTGAGCCATCAACCAAAAAAAGATATATCCAAAAGTTTTCATTTGTTCGGTCTAATTACATAACTGTAATGGAATATGATTGAATTAAATAAATATAGTGTGAGAATTCACATAGCGTCTTCTTGTCCCAAAGTAAGTGGTAGAGGAGAGTAAGTGATAGCAAAGATTTGTGTTAGAGATTTGTATTAAGAACTTTTATCGGATATCTGAAATTTTCAAGATGGGCTCTAAAGTACGCTACAATCTTTTATCCCAAAAAAGATACCCTTTTATGATGGTAATAATTCGCATTCTTTTCGATGGATGTGTGGAGTTACGAAAATAGATAAAATTAGAAATGAGTATATTAGAGGAAGTGTGAAAGAAGCGTCAGTTATTGAAAAACTTGCAAAAAAGGACAGGCAGGCTGACGGCTCATTAAAAAACAAAACAAATTTAAAAAGTTAAGTTGTTATTGTTCCAATAATTATACTTATATGTAATACTTCCATTTTAAATAATTTTATGAAGTGAATAGAATATTTTAGGCGGATGCATTCGGTTGTGCCCTCCGTGCCCAAGGCCTAGAAAAAGGTGACAGAATCGGAATATGGTCATACAATGCTACATCTTGGATAGTTGCTTTGGTCGGGGCAGCTAGAGCTGGCCTCATATCGGTAGGTTATCTTTGTGTTTTAAATAACATTGTAGATACGTAGTTTTTGCCTATTTTACTAATAGTAACGTATTTTTATTACATACGAGTAAATTATATATACTACATATCTATTCGAATTGCGACTTTATTACAATGATATACACTTGAATTTTTTTGTTCTAGTAATACCAACCTTATTAACCATAATGGCTTAAGGATTATTGAATTATTCTATAATATAATTTTAGAATGATTATATTGCATTACTTATACATATTTATTCGAATTGCGACTTTATTGTAATAAGATACAGTTGAGTTTTGTTTAATAAGATATAAAATAATAATATTTCATTAATTCTCTTTTCTAAATTTATTAGAAGATTTAAAAATTAGTTTGCCAAACAAGTTTCACTTCTGACATGTGTACTTTGTACGCACGCACTTTTTTTACTGTTTTTTTGTCTTCTTGGTGAAAAAAATTCGTCGAAAGTCATCGAAACAAGAAGCAAGTAAAAGATACGTGCTATTCCTGAGATCGACAGTATATGGGCATGATCTTTTCGGTGACGATAATGGCTATTTTAGCTAATCTTCAATATAAAACTATAAACCTGAAAGCTGTCTCAGATAGCTACCACTCACTCATGATTGGTGCTGAGGCTCTTCACTCTGAATGACAATTCATATTGTCGATAAATGAACCAACCCGTAATTTTTGATAGTTTCAAAATCACTTTATATATATTTAATTATTGCTGTGAAATTATTATTTTATATTATTATTATTCTACGTGGTAGGGCCCCAAGCCCGTCTGGATGGCGACCACCTTTGTTCTTAAGTATGCCGCCATAATAACCTTGTGTTGTGTTCCGACATTAGTGACCCAAGTTCCTGTACCCTTATGGGACAGCAGCGTGTTTGCGATGTCACTGGCGTTGCAAACACCTATAGGCGACGGTAACTGTTAAATTCTAAGCGGGCTGTCAGCCTGTGTGCTGTTCTACGCAATAAAAAAAATAGGCCGACGGCCCACTTAATAGTAAGCAGTAACCGCTCTCTATGGAAGTTAGCGACGCCAGGGGCACTGCTGATATGCCACCTCCACGTAGGGGAACTGAAACTGCCGAAACACAATACAAGATTATTATGGCAGCATTTATAGAAACCATGGGCTTGGAGCCGAACCTAGCTTGGCTTGGGCGCAGGAGTCAGTATTTTTATTCGAAGAAAATCATTGCTAAGTTTGTTTGGGTTTTTATTTCAGGTGCTGATTAATCCGATGTATGAAATGAATGAACTTAGTTTCTGTATCAATAAAACTGAAATGAAAAGTTTGCTAATTGGAGATAATATATATGGTAAAAATTTCTATAATGTCGTTAGAAAGCTCATCCCTGAATTGGAAAATGCCAGACCAGGACTTTTAAAATCTAAAAAGTTTCCAAATTTGACCACAATTGTAGCAGATGGGAAAGATAAATTGGAGTAAGTTCTCAAATGTAGTAGTGTATCTCATGCACTCGTTTTATATTAATCGTATTTTAAATATGAGTTTCACTCGGTTGAAATCGTTAGCTTACTTTTATTTTCTCCATTTAGGGGAATAAAAATACAATCTTCTGCGTTTGGGGCGGCTTGTTATAAAAGGTCACAGTTCCCCTACGCGGACAGCAGCATGTTAGCTGAACCCTTGATGTGGCCAACATGCATAGTTGACGATAACTGTTTACTATTAAGCGAATTCTTCGTTAGTCAGCTGTTAGACAACAAGTTCTTTTTGCTATAGACTGTATAGCAATAGTGAAAATTGACACATAAATATATAATACTAGCCGATCACGCCCGCTCCGCTGAGCGATTGACAGGCAAAATTAAATCGAAACAAAATGAGAAAGGTTTATTTAATAATATCTTTGTAAAAAAAAAATTTTTTTTTCAATAAAAAAATATTCTTTGTTACTTCTAATACCTTCAAGAATATGTGTGCAAAGTTTCATGATGATCGGTTAAGCAGTTTTCGTGTGAAAGCGTAACAAACAAATTTACTTTCACATTTATAATATTAGTATGAAGTATAATAGTATACTATGAAGTATGATTTGCATTAAAATCGATATTATTAAAGATAAAAATGACACTTATATGCATTTTTTTTTCAGTGGAACGTTCATGTACAAAACTTTGGTAGAAGAAAATTTTAATAATAGCGAAATATCTCGCTACAACGCAGAGGTGAAGCCGGAAGATGGTTCTATCATACACTTTACATCCGGAACTACAGGTATCAATATCATACATATGTCGTAATCCATTTGTGATCTTTTAAATAATTGAAACTCAGAGAAGTTTTGAAAATATGTTGTAAAATGGAAATATAGATATTTATTTTTTTAAATATGTAAATCTGGTCACTTCAATTATTTAGAAAACAAAATTTGAATCAAAATTCGACACACTTGGCCTTATTCAAAAAGGGTGTCAATATTTTATACGCTTTGTATAAGCCACGAACGTTACTTTTATTCGTAATACGGTTATAGATTTATTATTACTTTATTAGCATCCATTTCGATAGTTAAAAAATATATATTTAATAACCCTTTCTCTATTCGAGTTCGGGTTGGTGTGGGAATTGTTATAAGACGATAATACTACTGCCTTCATTTTGTGTTGGGGTTAAAATTTCTTACGAATATGGGGAATTATGTGAAGATACTTTAAAATATACATGACTAGATATCAAATATAGTATCGTCTTTCAGGTGAACCAAAAGCTGCATTAGATTCTCACTTTGGAGTTGTGAATAATACATATTTTACTGGTAAAAGAAATACATTTCATGAAGGACATCACAACATCTGTGTTCAGGTAACAGTTTAAAAACATGTTTGGTGACAAGAGCAAGAGGTCAGTACTTTAGTGTGTGGGTCGGCATTTGGGTTATAAGTGAAACACCAGCAGTTATTTACTGAATATTGTTTTTTTTCCTTATAACCTAAAGCTGTTGTTGTCTCAGACGACTCGACAGCGACTACGGACGTCAAGGCATTTCAACCCCGTGGGGGCGGGGTCGATCAGCCGTGGCAGCGTGCTCGGAGACGCGCCACCTGTAAGGTGCGTTTCCGGCTCGACCGCTACATGGAGAACAATTGAGAACCGCCACGAATGGCAAGAGTTATTTATGTAGGGTCTATCGACTTCACCGGTGAAGCCGATCCTATTCTAATCTACTACCGTTTCGGAATGTGTATAGCTCGGGGAGAAGAAACGGCGAAGGCATCCCTAAATCTATTCCAACGGGTTGGTCCATGCCGGACTGGGGAGAACTGCGTCCGCGAGAAAATTCGCTTTAGCGTCCTAGTGATGGGGTCGGGTCTGTCCGTGAGCACGTTTTGCGGGATACCTACGCGCGGGAGCGGCTCGGTGGTTGGGCTTGTGACTGTCTCCACCACCAACGAATTGGGGTGATAGGAAGCGAGATCGAAAAAGGATCGCGAGAGATCGCGTCCTCGAATGGGACTTACCGAGTCTACTCTCGAACGACAGTTTAGAGGTATCTGGTGAGAGCTTCGATCGCCCCTTCCGTGTCCTAAATGGTTCTAATAGGGTCTGAGGCCTGCTCAAGATTAGCGGATTCTCCCTGTTGGAGTGCTTCCTTGACCTTGGACTAGTCTACGATTGACTTGGTTTGAGGCGTTTGGTCGGCCGGAGGGCCTAGTTTGAGGACAACCGGGCGATAGTCGGAGTCGATATCCTCGTGAGTTTCGATTGAGCGGAACTGTAGGGCTATTCCCTTCAGTAGCGCCAAATCGAGAATGCTTTGGGCTGCCACCCAAGCGAGTGGCATCTCGATTCGGCGAGTACCGGGTGGGGGACATGGGAGCTAAAATGCCAAAAAGCAACTCGTCTGAATGACGGATGAGGCTTATTCCGTTGGTGTTGGAGGTGGAGTAATTCCAGCTCGTATGTTTATAGTTTAGGTCACCCGCGATAATAACTGAAGGGCCTAAACTGAAGAGAGACGCAAGCTCCGTTCGAAGTAGCGGGCGGTTGCCAGAGAGGTACGTAGACGCAGACGATGACTATGGGCTGATGGCCTTTCATCGCTAATCTGCCGGTAGAAACTTTCAGGTGTTCCAATCGAGGCGTATCTAACGGGGTACACATGTAAAAAATATATCGTATTTGCCTAAAAAAATAATTTCCGCTGTGAATGCTCTAGATAGAACCAAATGATGTTGATGAGGATGTGGAGACTACAATAAGAAATGTTTCTACACATCAGTATAGTATTACTAATTTAAAATTGAAGTTAAAGTCGTTCAAACTGATTACCTCATATTGACAGGTGCCTTTGTTCCACGCGTTAGGATCAATTGTAACTATTCTTGGAGGTATCAGCCATGGCTGCTCGTTTGTGCTAGCCGCCCCTTCCTACAGTGTTACTGCTAACATCAACGCATTGTTCGGAGATAAGTAAGTTCTTCGTTAATTTTCAGTATCTAATTTTCTCTATATTTTCAGTTTTACTCATTTTGTAACATATATTTTTTTTAATTTATTGAACGATAAATAAAATTAAATCATAAATGAAAGATTATTCAAGATGTTTTATATCCCTTATATGTTTTAGTTCAAAATACATATCCTACTAAATGTGCGTTGTGTGTGTGTTTAAATATATATATACCTATATATATATAATCTTTCAATCATATTTTAGATGCACAGCGGTCACTGGCACACCCACTATGTTTGTTGATATACTTTCGCAAATTAGAAGCAAAGGATTGGATGTACCTTCGGGGCTAAGAATGGCGTTAGCAGCCGGCGCCCCGTGCAGCCCACAACTTATACGAGATATGCAGAAATATTTAAAAACTGATTCCGTAAAGGTAAAAGTTCTAAAATACCGGATATATCTTTAGGGAAAGTTTAAGACTAGCGCCAGTGATTGAGATACTGAAAAGTAAGACTAGGTTCAGTAGTAGTATCAACACTAATACACTGACGGACTCATAAACCTCATTTCAAAGTAATCCTGAACTTTGATGCAGTTTATGAGTCCGTCAGTTTATTATAAATGTGAAAGTAACTCAGTCTGTTACGTTTTCACGTCTAAATTACGAAACCAATTTTGATTATTTATAGGTATAGAGATAGATTACACGTTAGAGAAGGACATAGGCTACATTTTATCACGAAAATGGAACTCGAAAGGGGGTAGGGGTGATTAAAATATAAATAAAGAAAGCGCCTATAATAATATTAGGAGCATTGTGTTTAAACGGTATCTGTATTATTAAATCTCCAACGGCTGAGAATTATATCATTTCATATATTTAAAAAAATTATATATAAAATGTTTTTTTTTTTAAAAGGCAGAAAAACGTTTGCTAAATAATCCAAAGAGATGAATGCTATGTAACAATGAAAATTCTAGAAATGAGATTGAATGCATACAGAAGAACGGGTAGAATTAATAGATGAATAAATTATGTACAAGATGATAAGGCGAAAAAGGTTATGAATGTAGGAGATGATGACTATAATAAGGAGAGTGGAAGAAGAGAATATGTTGTACCAGTCTCATATAATGTGAGATAAGGGCAGGAAGAAGAGACATTCACATATACAAGCTGAAAAGAGAAGAATCCTTTCTACATGAGCGTAGTTTTTGTAACTACGAAGGTAAGGTGAAAAGTTCTCGGCCTACATAAATTGCGTTGCGCCCAAGAAAGTGAAGTCGATCGCATCTGCCGGAAAGGTCTTGGCCAGTGTGTTTTGGCCATGCAAAAGGGATTATGTTAATTGATTATCTTGAAAAAGGCAAAACAATTACAAGCGAATATTACTCTAATCTTTTTAACCAACTGGATGCCAAAATTCGCTAGAAGAGGCCTGGCTTGAAGAAGAAGAAAATAATTTTTCACCAGGAAAACGCACCTGCTCACAATGGTGCGTTGGCAATGGGAAATCTGTGGGATTTGGGGTATGATTTGCTCAGCCATCCCCCTCTTGATTTGGCACTCTCAGACTTCTATCTGTTTCCAAATTTGAAGAATTCGTGTCAACGTGCTTTTTTGTGTCAACGTTTGACAAAGGATAACCTTAGAAGAATGTCGCCGAGTCGTGTGTTGTAATTTAATGATTTATATACATTATGACCAGTTAATAATTATTAGAGAAATCTTATATGGAATATATGTAATCACGAGTTGATCTTTGTTTCTGAACAATCATAATTGATTACTGGGCTTGATCTGCTTCGCATTTGAACACCACGACAGGACGAAATATAAGTGGAACACTCACCAAATGCTCCTTTATCTCCGATCCCTTTCTCAGTAGGTGTTTACGGTTGCTCCTCTCCTTCCTGTAATATTAAAGTACCTATTAGCCTTGCGCCATTAAGTATTCCAGGAACTCAGTATTTACATATTTATCCTTCTTATATATCAAGTATGGTATTATCTTGTTATCATATATTCATTACTATGTGACCTTGATAAGTACCTCCAGTTTCTCATTAATGTTATGATTATTATGTATGTGGGTATTTGCGAGGTTTTCAAGGTTCCTTTAATTGCCTTCATAAACACTAGTTATAGGCGTATTTTAGTGTTATCTTCTTTGGCCATCTTGGCCGACCTCAAGAATCCTACCTATTCAGACGTTTCGAGACCCTACCTATGTAAATACTACCTAGGTAAATCTTAAGATCCTACCTACGTGAATACTACTGCGACCCTACCTACGTAAATATTACTGAGATCCTACCTACGTAAATATGACAGAGATCCTACCTAGCAGACACTTGTGAGGTATCCAAGTTCCACGTGCATGGCCCGTCGCCATCACCACTCATGAGGGTCTGACAGCCTGCGCCGCGCTGCGCAGGCCTGCCGGGGCCTGTTTGGTACCAAGTACCAGGCCCCACGACTCGGAAGCTACCCGATAGTGTCGTCTCCAATTATTAAGATCGTACATGGCCCGTCGCCATCAACCACTCATGAGGGTTAAATTTAATGACAGCCTGCGCCGAGTGCGCAGGCCTGCCTGGGCCTGTTTGGTACAAAGTACCAAGCCCGACGACCCGGGAGCTACCCGATAGCGTCGTCTTTACTTATTAAGATCGTTGAGCTCACCCCCAATGAAAATCAGTGCCGGCACATTATTAGTTATCTCAACAAATCATCTTTATGACACGTGTTCTTATTTGCTACTGAGTTTAGAATACAACTTAGCCTAGAATACTTAGCTTGCACAGAAGCGCTCTCGCTGTGGCAGCAGACACGTGGCTGACTGCGACAAGGTCACTAATCACCAACTATGACTTCACTAGGATTTCACTGCAAGATGTTCTTTACGACTGGTAAAATAATGGCGGCGAACGCCATTTTATATAGCTAGCCAGCCATAAAGTCAGTTATCGTAGATGTCGCTAGTTGATTAAGACAAGTATTGCTCAGTTATTGAAACAAGTGTTGCTAGTTATTATTTACGTATTTATATCCAAAGGACATCGCGACTAATCGTCGCGACACTCCCGACAACAACAAGGTTATGATCGGTCTAATGGATAATGTCATGGACTAATCGTCGCGACACTCCCAACAACAACAAGATTATGATCGGTCTAATGGATCATGTCATGGAGTCCGGTCATTAACCTTCTCTCGAACTCGCATGGACGCGAGTCTTACTTCTCCCTTTTCCGGCCTTGAAACTTCTTTTCTAGTTGTGGTGCTCTCAGGTGTCATTTCAACCCAATATTCCGGTGTAATTATTTCCAAAGCGTTCCAAGTTCAGCCATACCCACGAATTGTCTTACAGATACTTCCACAGATGGTGTGCGATTGAGTTCTTAAGAAGAGTCATCAATAGAAGTCCATTAGTATTTGATTATTACCTCCTTTAGTATTAACTTTTCCTTTCTCTCCAGGTAAAGATGGCTTTAAAGAATGAGTGAATTCGGTACCGTTTCCATTGACTCTTACCACTATACTGACCGTCTCTAAATACAGAAGTTACGTCGACATTTAAAATACGGATGTAATTTTTCCAATTCCTTCCCCAAAATACTCGGTTTAAATACACTCGGTGCCTTACTATTCATTACTTCATGCGTCTGAACTACATATTCTACCTAACCCTTAAATGCATCCTGAGCTGAAAACGGAACATTAAGTAGGTGATCAGATTCAATATATTTGTCAATCTTAATACAAGTCCTTATAAAATTATGTCTTAGTTAATAAATTTAAAAAAAGTTTTCTCTATAACCAAACGGCCATTTCTTTTTGTAAATTCAAATTGTCAAAAGGTGGATGTCCTTTGTCTACACGATTTAATTTTAAAAATATCATCGTCAGCGTGACCATATGTGGCAGTTTCCTGCCATTTTGGCAGGATTGAGCCCTTATTTTAGGCTGTGGCAGGATGTGTGGCAGTATTTAAAAATTCGGCAGTATTTGGCATTATTCGGAAAATATGTTAATTATGACAACACTACATCTCTAGTTACAGGTATTCCCCTAAACCTCTCTTAGAATTTTTCTGACACTTAATTATGAACTCTAATGATTCATCTATACGGTCCATAAAATAAATAAATTTGAGAAAAACTTGTTTGTATCTCTTACACCTAAAAACGACCACATCTACTATACGCTGTGGTCGAACGGCAGTAGCGACCTTTGCACCACACCGTGTGCGGTATTTATAAATACTAACTAAATAACTGGACGGGACAGTCGACGTTCGACCTCCCTGGTTACTCTAAACTTTAATTGGCCGTACCAATACTATCTGTGAGTTCAGTGTTGTGCTATAGCTGGTGCCGTGCAACAGTTCCTCAGCGACCTGACCCGAACCGGGAAGGGGTGGAATCAAGGTCAGTGCGAATTTCTTTGCCCGTTGCAAGATATCGTGTCTCTCTTGCCACCGCTCCTATCCCATCCTCTATCATACAGTCCACTGCTCTCGAGCAATCCTTCTTCAATCCCGTACGGTGCAATCTCGGTCCGTGACCGGCATCGTACAAACTTTTTTTGGTTCATTCGCGTCCAATGAAGAAGTTGAGAGGACCGTAGATGGATATTTTCACACGCTTCCAGACTTTCACTTCCGGGAAGGAATACTGATATTGGAGAAACGCTGGAACAAGTATGTTAAAGTCAAAGGACAATCTGTAGAAAAGTAAAATCATTTTTCAACTGAAAATTGCAGTCTTTCATTGTCAGGCTGAGAAATTTTTACTTTATCCTAGTACATCAGCTTAATATTAGCTCTACACTAATATATCAAACGTACAAGTTTGTATAACTATAATGAACATTTATTATAGAAAAAACAGCATGAATACTAAATTATTTTTTCTTATATCTTGCAGGGTTTGTATGGGATGACGGAGACCACTGCGTGCGTATTTCAGTCTCTTCCCGGAGACAGTATAGATGTAGTGGCAGAGACTGTTGGCTACATACAGGATCACGTTGAAGTTAAAGTAAGGAAATAAGTATAATCAGACAAACCCTTAATTGATGGATTTTTTCTCTGTGTGGAGTAAGATTACTAACCCATGCGGCCGGGATCGGCATGTCGTAGAAGGCGATGAAAACAACCCTAGCTACGTGATAGGGCCCTAAACCAGTCTGGACGGCGACCACCCCTGGTCTTAAGTATGCCGCCATAAGAACCTTGTGTTGTGTTCCGGTATTAGTGAGCATGATTCCTGTACCTCTATTGGGACAATAGCATGTTTGCGGTTCTCCTAGCGTCGCAAACATATGGATGTTTGCGACGCCTATGGAGGCGACGGTAATTACTTACTGTTAAGCGGATCTTCAAACTATCTGAATGTGAGAATTCACATAGCGCCATCTTGTCCCAAAGTAGGTGGTAGATATTTGTGATTTGTATGAAGAACTTTTATCAGATATCCGAAATTTTCAAGATGGGCTCTAAAGTACGCTGCAATCTATTATCCCAAAAAAAATCTACCCTTATATCATGATAATAATTCGCATTCTTTTTTATGGATGTGTGGAGTTACGAAAATGGATAAAATTAGAAATGAGTACGTTAGAGGAAGTGTGAAAGTATGTAGAACGCCAGTTATTGAAAACTTAAGAGTAATAGACTAGCGTGGTTTGGCCATGTAATGTATATGGTTTTATTATAAACCCTTATAAAGGCCTGTCATATTGTATGGATCAGTGCTGGGCCATAAAGGGAAAAGATAAAACTATTGCATGCAGCAGAGATGCGAATTATTAATATGGATATGGATGCGAATTATTAATATGGATGGAAATATTGATATGGATGAGCGAAGTTACAAAAATGGATAAAATTAGAAATGAGTATATTAGAGAAAGTTTAAAAGGGGCGGCAATGACTGAGAAGCTGAAAAGTAATAGGTTAGTCTGGTATGGCCATATAATGCGAAGAGAGGAGTGTCATATAACAAGGAAATTGATAGAAATGAGAGTGAAATGATACAGGAGTAGAAGTAGATCAAAAAATGGATGGATTGCGTAAAATATGATATGGCAAAAAAGGGTGTGAATATTGGGATGACGGCTAACAGAGGAGAGTAGAAGGAGATAACATAATAATAATAATAATAAGTAATATGTATAAATAAAACAAGTCACATGAACAGACAAGATAGCCAGCCGTAATCGCGCACGCCTTCCACCTGCTGTACCCACTTCGCCAAGCTCCACCCGACCAACCTCTAACACAGAAGATTTGGCCAGAGGGATGTCGAGCCATAACAACGAGGATGGGACAGCGTCGTCTAACTCGTGTCGAAGACCTACGCGGGGACGTGGACGACCACCATCAGCACGCTTGGAGCCTGCGGGGAGCGCCCCGCGCCCGACTCCCGCTACTGGTGGTGTAGTGCGCCGCATGAGATGGACTAGGGAGATGAATGAGAGTGTCATGCGCGCGTACTTTGAGGCTACAAAGATGGGAACCTACCTCACGGCGTATCGTGATCGGATGCTGTCTCTGTTTCAGGTTCTTCACCCAAATACCACTGTCACGGCACAGCGCTTGTCGGATCAGGTGCGGGCCATTCAGCGGTTAAAACTGCTGGACGAACCTGTACTTGATCGTCTACGCACTGAAGTACGGAACAGTCTTAGGATAAATGAAAATGCACAATATCCAATTCTACAACATAGTGATGTTGTGATGGAAGTATCCTCAACATCACCATCTAATACGGATTTGGATATTCATAGGACTGATTCCGTAAGTAGCCAGGATTTAGAGCGTATGAGGAGGACTTTGGAGGAGGCAATTAAGGAGTATAAAGACATACCTACCCTAAATAGACCACAGCTACCTCGTCTACCCATACATAGACATAGTTTGTCTATTTTGGGTAATTTTAACCAGCTTTTAGAACCGTATATATTAACAAGTAAAGATCTGGATGAGACACATTCTATTTTGTACTGTGGGGCTGTCGCCGTGTGTCGTACTGTTGGTGTGAAATTTAATAATATTCCCCAATATGAAAAAAAAACATATGACAAACCAGCCTGGCAGTACAGAATAGAACGTAGAATTAATGCAACACGAACTCTAATAGCTAAACTAATTTGTTTTCGATCGGGAAATACTCGACCAAGGGTGATGCGTTTCGTGACTCAGGCATTTGCTGGAACCGATATTGGATCTAGTGACTATATGCTTAGAGTCACGGAGCGCATAGACTTCTTGAAACAGAGAGTCTATGCCTGGGCAAACCGGATTCGCAGGTATAAAGAACGCACAGAAAGATATTTCCTTAATTGTCGCTTCCAAAGAAACCAGAAAGGTGTGTATAGAGGCTGGGAACATTCGAAGGTATTAGTGGCTGACGGACAGTTGCCAAATAACGATGCAACGCTGGAATTCTGGCGTGGCATCTGGTCTGTTCCGGGAAGTCACACTGAGAACGAATGGAAAGGGGCTGTTGAACAGAGGTGTGAACTTATTCCAGAGATGGAACAAGTCATAGTGGTTCCATCAGACGTAAGTTGTGCAATCCGTTCGTGCCAAAACTGGAAAAGTCCTGGACCGGACGGCTTACACAACTTTTGGATCAAATGGTTTAAGATTTCGCACTCCTGTTTGGCAACTCAATTCCAAGATGCTATAAACTCGTGCTGCCTCCCATCCTTTATGACCACGGGGGTCACGCACCTTATACACAAATCTGGTAGTACCATGGATCCTAGAAATTATAGACCCATAACTTGCTTACCTACCATCTACAAGTTGCTTACATCCATTTTGAGAACAAAATTAATGAAACATCTCTTAGACAACAAAATTTTGGCTGATACTCAAAATGGATGTAGGCCGGGGTCCCGTGGTACGAAAGAGCTCCTCCTCGTAGATATGGCTATCAATAAACAAGTCCGTCGAAATAGAAAAAACCTCTGCACTGCTTGGGTTGATTATAAAAAGGCTTATGATTCAGTGCCGCATTCATGGCTTATGAGGGTGTTGGAGTTGTATAAAATTGATGCTACTCTACGCACCTTCCTAGGTTCGTGCATGCGACAGTGGGTCACAAGACTTAGCCTCCCAGGAAGAGGACGGTTTTTAGACGGACTATTAAGAATAGAGCGTGGGATTTTTCAAGGTGACAGCCTGAGCCCATTGTGGTTTTGCCTAGCATTGAACCCTTTGAGCGCACTGCTTGAGGATTCAAGACTAGGTTTTCAACTTCGCAGAGGGGGTGAAGTCATATCTCACCTACTATACATGGATGACCTCAAACTGTTCGCGTCAAAAAAAACGGACCTACTAGAACTATTAAAACTAACTGAAAGGTTCAGTAGTTCTATAGGAATGGAGTTCGGCGTGGACAAGTGTGCGGTTATGCATGTACAGCGGGGGCGAGTTGTCAATTCAAACGAATTACAACTCTCTGTAAATATGTCCTTCAGATCTCTCTCTGAAGGTGACACCTACAAATACCTTGGTATATCACAATCATTAGGTATCGATGACGTAGATATAAAACAGCTGGTAAAGGAGAAATTTTTTAGCCGCCTGAGAAAAGTGTTGAACTCCTTCCTCTCAGGTGGTAACAAGATTCGCGCCATTAACAGCTGGGTTATGCCATCGCTGACCTACTCCTTTGGTATACTAAGGTGGACTCAGACAGAGCTGGATGCCTTGGATCGAAGGGTTCGTTGCATGATGACTTCATATCGGATTCATCACCCACGATCATCGGTTATGAGATTGTATATCCCACGGAAGTGCGGAGGGCGAGGTCTGCTAAATGCCAAAAATCTGCACAACCGTGAGATATGCAAGCTCCGGGAATACTTTCTCAAAACCAACGTGGGGATGCATCGGGATATGAAGGCAGTAGACAAGGGACTCACCCCGCTCTCTCTTGCAAAAGAGAGCTGGAGCAGGCCTGAAGTAATGAGTACTGCTGAGCGTATGGATGTGTGGAAGAGCAAGGAGCTGCACGGTAGATTTTATCGAGCACTATATGGGCCCGATATAGATCTGCTGGCATCGGTGAACTGGCTTCGATTCGGTGACCTCTTTGGGGAAACCGAAGGTTTTGTCTGTGCAATTATGGACGAGGTTATTAAGACGAACAACTACCGGAGGTATATCCTAAAAGACGGCACGATCGACACGTGTAGAGCCTGTCACTGTCCTGGTGAGTCGATTAGGCATGTTACTTCTGGTTGTTCTCGTCTTGCTAACTCTGAGTATTTGCACAGACACAACTTAGTGGCCAGAATCATCCATCAGCAACTTGCCCTTCGATACAAGCTTATATCTTCAGAAGTGCCCTATTATAAATACACGCCTGAGTCAGTTCTTGATAGTGGCCATATCACGCTCTACTGGGATCGATCTATTATCACAGACAGGACTATTGTTGCCAATAAGCCTGATATTGTGATAATAGATCGATCTGCGAGACATACGATGATCATTGATATTAGTGTCCCACATGATGGTAACCTCGTGAAAGCAGAAACTGACAAGATTACAAAATATTTAGATCTCGCTCACGAGGTTGCCGCCATGTGGCACATGGAATCAACGAGCATCGTACCGATAGTGGTGTCAGTGAACGGGCTTATAGCGAAGAGCTTCGATAAACACCTAGAGAGGCTTTCGCTAGGTAAATGGGTGAAGGGTCGGATACAGAAGGCGGTTCTCCTAAGCACGGCACGCATAGTGAGGAGATTCCTGTCTCTGGAGCCCTAACCACCGGTAGCTTGGGCCCTAGGCCTCGCTCCCAGCGACGGACAGTTTTTTATATTTTTTAATTTAATTTCTTTGTAAATATCGTTTTATAAAATAAATTATTTTTTTAATATTAATAAGTATTTTATAAAATGAAATGTAAATTATTTTGAAAAATGTAAATAACTAGAAAAGAAAATAAATAAAGAGGAATAATAATAATAACATGCGCACGTACTTTGAGGCTACACATGCGCGCGTACTTTGAGGCTACAAAGATGGGAACCTACCTCACGGCGTATGATGACTTCATATCGGATTCATCACCCATGATCATCGGTTATGAGATTGTATATCCCACGGAAGTGCGGAGGGCGAGGTCTGCTAAATGCCAAAAATCTGCACAACCGTGAGATATGCAAGCTCCGGGAATACTTTCTCAAAACAAACGTGGGGATGCATCGGGATATGAAGGCAGTAGACAAGGGACTCACCCCGCTCTCTCTTGCAAAAGAGAGCTGGAGCAGGCCTGAAGTAATGAGTACTGCTGAGCGTATGGATGTGTGGAAGAGCAAGGAGCTGCACGGTAGATTTTATCGAGCACTATATGGGCCCGATATAGATCTGCTGGCATCGGTGAACTGGCTTCGATTCGGTGACCTCTTTGGGGAAACCGAAGGTTGTGCAATTAGGTGTCTGTGCAATTATGGACGAGGTTATTAAGACGAACAACTACCGTAGGTACATCCTAAAAGACGGCACGATCGACACGTGTAGAGCCTGTCACTGTCCTGGTGAGTCGATTAGGCATGTTACTTCTGGTTGTTCTCGTCTTGCTAACTCTGAGTATTTGCACAGACACAACTTAGTGGCCAGAATCATCCATCAGCAACTTGCCCTTCGATACAAGCTTATATCTTCAGAAGTGCCCTATTATAAATACACGCCTGAGTCAGTTCTTGATAGTGGCCATATCACGCTCTACTGGGATCGTTCTATTATCACAGACAGGACTATTGTTGCCAATAAGCCTGATATTGTGATAATAGATCGATCTGCGAGACATACGATGATCATTGATATTAGTGTCCCACATGATGGTAACCTCGTGAAAGCAGAAACTGACAAGATTACAAAATATTTAGATCTCGCTCACGAGGTTGCCGCCATGTGGCACATGGAATCAACGAGCATCGTACCGATAGTGGTGTCAGTGAACGGGCTTATAGCGAAGAGCTTCGATAAACACCTAGAGAGGCTTTCGCTAGGTAAATGGGTGAAGGGTCGGATACAGAAGGCGGTTCTCCTAAGCACGGCACGCATAGTGAGGAGATTCCTGTCTCTGGAGCCCTAACCACCGGTAGCTTGGGCCCTAGGCCTCGCTCCCAGCGACGGACAGTTTTTTATATTTTTTAATTTAATTTCTTTGTAAATATCGTTTTATAAAATAAATTATTTTTTTTAATATTAATAAGTATTTTATAAAATGAAATGTAAATTATTTTGAAAAATGTAAATAACTAGAAAAGAAAATAAATAAAGAGGAATAATAATAATAAATATTTTGTAACAATTCACACAGCGTCATCTAGTCCCAAACTAAGTAGCACTTGTGTTATGGGCCCTAGACAACTGATATACTACTTATATACTTTTTTTTTTTTGTAAATAAATACATATTATACATAAACACCCAGACGCGAGACGGGAATCGAACCCGTGACCTCCGCGAGCGTACCGACGTGCGTTATCCGTTACGCCACCGAGGTCGTCAACATGTTGTGCCGGCCCCATATAATGTGGGATAAGGGCAGGAGGAAAAAGAATTTTAAAAGGATGTTAAAATTTAAAAATCTTTCAATTCGGTAATCCTAGTTGGGAAACAAAGTCATTCATATGTGGCCTGTAAACTAGATGAAAGTGCAAGAGATCCTTGCCTAGCCTGTTACGGCGCACATTCGTTTATAGTGCAAGTTGCACTATGGTAATCTGAGGCTCAATGTGATGAAGGCCCAGTTGTTGTAGTCAGCCCCTCGCAGTCATCACATCCCATGATTTACCCACCCAGCCCCGACAATCTTACGCATATAGATGCATTTTCGATAGGTGGTGGACAAAAACGGCAACATGGTTCCTTTTGGAAGTCCAGGTGAACTTATTGTTAGGGGTTATAACAATATGATATGTTATTGGAACGAACCGCAAAAAACAATGGCAGCGTTGGATGAAGAGGGCTGGTTAAAAACTGGGTAAGAATATTTTTTTATACAAAAGTAGAGGTGATTATGAAATACCTATAACCTATTTAACCTTATAACTGCAAACTGAGGTACATATTAACCCCAAGGGTTTTTTAATCATAAAAACTGTTCCATAAATCCACCAAACAAAGCCAAAAACCTTAAAAAATAGAAATCATCAGACTTTTAACTATATATTATAGTATATATATGTTTTTATGCCAAAGAGAGTAACGAGCAAATTAAATTTGATTCTAAAGTTCAATTGGTGAATAGTCTAGTGAAATAAAATAAAGTGTTGGAAAACGATCAAATCTTCATTAAGCAAATTCTTAATTGGGCCAGATATTATATAGATATTACCCCAGTTAATTATAGGGTTAATGTGAAACAATTATTGCAGTGTATAATATTAACCTAAATGTTTGCATTTACGTTTAAACATTATAGAAACTGACTATTAATATTGTAAGAATTTAGGTTTACTTGTAATATCAAACTAAGATTTCATTTTGAATGTGGAATTTAGATTTACCGTATAAAATGCTGAAGACTAAATATCTCAAAAGTACAGATGATTTCAATACATATATATATACCTATATATATATATATATATATATATATATATACCTATATATATATATATATATATATATATATATATACCATACCGTATACCATATATATACCTATATATATATATATATATATATATATATATATATATATATATATATATATATATATATATATATATATATATATATATATATATATATATATATATATATATATATATATATATATATATAGTGGCATCGCAAACACGCTGTTGTCGCATAAGGGTACAGGAACTTGGGTCACTAATGCCGGAACACAACACAAGGTTATTATGGCGACATATTTAAAACCAAAGGTGGTCGCCATTGAAACGGGCTTGGAGCCCTACCACGTAGCTAGGGTGGGTTGTTTTGTCGCCTTTTACGACAGGCCGCAGAGGTTAGTATGCTTCTCCGCCTCTGCACGGATAAGATATATTAGTGTATTAAAGCTAGAAAGCCTGAACAAGGCTGAGATAAACACACGGATTAAACACTCTAGACATGTATTCTCATTCTCTCGCAGGCTAAATTTTATTTATGAATGTGTTTGCTTCTTTATGATGTCGCTATTTCGTCTCATCGAAATTTAAAATCACAACGCTGGTCAAGAAGTTTAGCTTCAAAAGTCAAAGTTTGTGTGGAAGAAATCAAAACTAGTGATAAGACCGCCACCTACTTTACTACTCTTCATTTAAACTACATCTCATAGATTAGTCTTTTTTTATTGCTGTAGGACAGCAGACAGGCTGACGGCCCGCTTAGAATTTAGCAGTTACCGTCGCCTATGGGTATTTGCAACGTTAGTAGCATCGCGAACACGCTGCTGTCCCATAAGATCTATTTAAATCTTAAGTCAAAGTATATCCTATACTAATAGCCAACTAATCTATTAGCATACATTTCAGAGATAAGTTTACAATAAGTAAAGACGGTTATGGACGTATTGTTGGAAGACTGAAGGATATTATCGTTAGAGGTGGGGAAAACATAGCTCCAAAGGAAATAGAAGACTTGCTTAACGTACACCCAGATATTATTGAAAGTCAGGTTTGTTCAATATTGTAAAATAATAGTTAGGTTAAAGTCAGTTAGATCCGGTTGCGAACTCTCAAGTACGTCATATTTAGTAGTTTTTCTTACTTTTATTACATACTTTACTGGAGTGATGAGAAAAACTATCACAACTGTTGATTAATATTTTTATGCTTTATATTTGGAGTTAAAAAAAGTATTATTCACTATCATGAAAAAATGCGTGAGAGAATCTCTGTACGCAACCATTCTGAAGAGTTAAAAAAATAATATTACGTAACGCGTAGTTCAAACGCGTTGTAACGCATTGCAACGTTTTACAAGACCCCGACCCCCCCGAATACGTTACGTAATACTTGAACGCTCCCTATACAGGTTTTCTCAAGATGTTTTCCTTCACCGTCAGTTTGAAAATTCCCAGGACTCCCAAATGAACTAACCAAGGTTGGAATACGACTAAAAGACCGAAACGACATATCAGCTACTAAAACGAAAATGATAGTGGCGCCATCTATCAATATTTTTAATCATCTAAAAGTAAATTAAACACACAACATTGGGTACATGATAATTTTTTTTATTGCTGTAGGACAGCAGACAGGCTGACGGCCCGCTTATAATTTAGCAGTTACCGTCGCCTATGGGTGTTTGCAACGCCAGTGGCATCGAGAACACGCTGCTGTCGCATAAGGATACCAGAACTTGGGTCATTAATGCCGGAACACAACGCAAGGTTATTATGGCGGCATACTTAAGACCAAAGGTGGTCGCCATCCAGACGGGCTTTGGGCCCTACCACGTAGCTAGGGTGGGTTGTTTTGTCGCCTTTTACGGCAGGCCGAACCTGGCCGCAGAAGTTAGTATTCTTTTTCCGCCTCTGCACGGATAAAAATATAGATAATTATGCTATAATATGCACATTAGACGAGAAAAACTGCCTAAGCGGTGCATATCATCGCGGGGATAGAACCTGGGACCTTTAGATTGATCTCCGAGTTTTATACCACTGAACTACCAGATATCTGCCGGACCTAGGCACGGATATTAAATGTGAAAGTAAATAACGCTATAGTATGTAAATTTATCAGTATATATATTTTTGTTTAGATAATTGGGATACCTGACGAAAGATTGGGTGAAGAGCTGTGTGCGGTGCTCAGGGTTCGCGAAGGTGCTTCCGTAACTCTGGATGACGTCACAAAACACTGTAGCGGCCATATTGCCAAATTCAAACTACCGAGAGTACTAAAAGTTGTTGACGAATTTCCAAAAACCGCGTCAGGGAAGATACAAAAATATAAAATAAAAGAAATGGTTGAAGCTGGAGAAATATGATTCAATAAATTTGTTTTTATACTAAGTCTTTATTATTTATACATTGCCATCATCTATATTAGTTGAAAAGTTGTTTCATCATCATCCGCTATTTAAACCAGGCTATTCAATTATACGTCTAAATGTGTAATAAACGAGCTAATGGTTGAATTAGTAACTTCCTCTGAAATCTCATAACTTACAAATCTATTTTCTCGATTTTGTTCAATTATAAAATGTATCCGTCTCTTCGCTTCTATTAAAATAAAAATCGCTATCGCCGTCATCTCAGGATAATAGATTTTGATTGTGTGACATTAAAAAAAAGTTTAGATAGAATCAAATGTCATCCCAGGTTCCTGTACTCCTAAGTGGACAGCAGCGTGTTCGCGGGCCCGCTACTATCGCATACATCCGTATACCATCCATACCGTCGCCTATGGATATAGGCGACGGTTACAACTTACTATACACTGAACCGTTAGCCTCTCTGCTGTTTCACACGATTTTTATGAATATGAAATGAATAAAAATGGCTAGTTGATGGCTATCAATAAGTAGTATCGTATTATATGCTAAAAAGAACGGGAAGCCAAGTGATATATCACTGGGGGCCAATTTAGATGTCACGGGCTTAATCCTCCTTATTCCATGTATCGTTTCACTGCTGTACACGTACTTTTTCTTGACTGAACTATTATAACATAATTGCCACGTACTGACGTCAACGAAAACATCGTGGGCAATCTGCATACCGAATTCACAGGTAACCAGCCAATCAACTTGGAAAAGCGCGTTGCATATACTGTTGAAACATTATACGTTGTTATTATTAGTATATACTAGGCATATGCCTAGCATATATTTTTTTTGCTGTAGGACAGCAGACGAGTTTACGGCCCATTTAGAATTTAGCAGCTACCGCCGCCTATGAGTGTTTGCAATGCCAGGAGCATCGTTAAGACGCTATCCATGTAGTGGTACTGAAACGTAGTCACTTATGCCCAAACACAAAACAAGGTTATTAGGACGTAATATTTAAAAACCAGGGGTGGTTGCTATCCCCTGTAGTACATTTGTAAAAATCCAATAAATGGGTTACTAACATATTTATATAACTTTTCTTATGCAATTACCATATTAATAATCACCACCATCATGTTCAAGATAAATACCGGATACCCAAAATTTCGCTTAAACATCGTGAAATATTTATTTTATCAAGTAAAGCGTGATCAACAGATAATCACTATAATACGAAATTTAAATTTTGAATACATATATTTATTACTTTCCTGAGGGATATTTTTAATTGCTTACCCGGAGGAAAGCTAGCATTATTTTATTAAAGACGAATGTGTATTTGAGGATTCATACATATTGTTGTCAAATTATCATAATCTATATGATTTTGTTTAATATTTTAAGTACTAGCCCTATTTATCTCCCAAAAGTCGGAATCTAAGCATTATATATAAGTATAAACGTAAATAGATAATCAGTATATCAGTGCAGTCTTTAATTAGCTATCAAAGTTGCATCACGCGTTTCAGTAAACATGTTATTCCTTTTATTGTTGTATGCAGTTGTTTTGATAATAATATTTATGTGTTTAGTATCATTTTACTATAGATTTTCTTATGAAGGAAAATTAGTTGCGAAAATCCCCGGGCCTAAGGGAGTTCCAATTTTTGGAAATACTTTTGATATTTGGTTAAATCCAGGTAAGATTTTACTAGCTAAACTTTATGATTTACATATAAATAATATATAACGATGGTACGAGTAGTTAGGTTCGAAACGTCAAGACAATGTATATTAATGAACTCAAAAGTCAAAAGCGCGCGTCGAACTTTGTCTACTTTTATGGTTTTTCTAATTGATGTGGCAGCAGGTGGTAAATGGTGGCAATTGTGTGGTAGCAGTTACTGCCGCCTACGCATGTTCGTGAAGCCAGGGGCAGCGCTACCATACTGCATTCGGCATAGAACTGGAACTGCGGTCACTTATGGTCAAACACAACGCAAGTTAATTATGGCGGCATACTTATACATCAGGAGTAGTTGCCATCCTGACGGGCTTGGGGCCCATCAGGTTGTATTGTTGTCTTTTACGATAGACCGACCCCGGTCGCAGGGGTTAGTATTATTACTCCGCCCCTGCATAGACAAGAATTTAACATTATTATTAGTATAGTGTTATTGTTATGTAATGGGATTTCAATAGCCGTCCTTTCTTAACACAATAGTATATTTTTATATGTAAAAAATACAATAAAACGTGACCTACTTGAAATTGTTTTAAATTCCTTGTAAATTATTTTTAGAGGAATTATTTCTATTTTTACGAAAGATAAATAAAGACCATGGTGGAATAAGCAAGATAGCCGGGTTCAAGTATCGAGCTGTTAATGTCAATAACCCGGATGATCTCGAGGTATTTTTTATTGTAATGTTTGTACTAAAATTTATCTGACGTTGGGCACCATTTGGGTCCTCGGCTTGTGTGTTAATAATATTTAATTATTGTTATATTTTTTATTGTTGTTGGGCAGCAGACAGGCTGAAGAATTTAGCAATTACCGTCGCCTATGGGTGTTTGCAATGCTAGTGGCATCGCGAACACTGCTGTCCCATAAGGGTACAGGAACTTGGGTCGTGATGCCGGAACACAACACAAGGTTATTATGGCGGCATACTTAAGACCAAAAGTAGACGCCATCCAGACGGGCTTGAAGCCCTACCACGTAGCTAGGGTGGGTTGTTTTATCGCCTTTTACGACATGCCGACCCCGGGCGCAGAGGTTAGTATTCTTTCTCCGCCTCTGCACGGATAATACGACGATAACGAGAATGTATATATTTTTTTTAATTTAAATAATAATTACCGCACATAAAGTCGCACTGATGGGCTCGAGCCCTTTCTAGAGGGACAGACAGTATACAGGCCATGCTTGTCAGACAGCTTCGACAAGCACATGCCGGTAATATCGGTATGCAGATTTCCTCACAATGTTTTCCTTCACTTTACTATATGGCAATTATGTTGTACACTTACGTACATACATACATATAATCACGCCTCTTTCCCGTAGGGGTAGGCAGAGACCATTTCTTTCCACTTGCTACGATCCTTACATACTTGTTTCGCTTCGTCCACTTTCATTATTCCCTTCATACATGCCCTTCGGTTTAGGGTACTCTTGACCTGGCCTTTATTCAAGACGTCCCTGATCTGGTCTCGAAACGTCCGCCTAGGTTTACCCCTTCCAACACTTCCATTCACACTCGCCTTATACACTTTTTTCGTCAATCGTTCTTCATTCATTCATCAGCTATCACGTATTTTTATATATTTTTTATGCACACCTAAAATTAAATATAATTTTAGTTTTGGATAGTTTTAGTGAAACACGAAAGCAGAATAAATGCAGTTGAGATGAGAGCGTTAAGAAGTATGATAGGAGTTAAACTGAGTTACAGGATAAGAAATAGTGAGATAAGGAAACGTAGTCTGAAAGAAGATGTAGTGACAAAAATTGAGAAAGGTATACTGAGATGGTTTGGCCATGTCGCGAATGAATGAAGAACGATTGACGAAAAAAGTGTACAAGGCGAGTGTGAATGGAAGAGTTGGAAGGGGTAGACCTAGGCGGACGTTTCGAGACCAGATCAGGGTCTTGGAAAAAGGCCAGGTTAAGAGTATCCTAAACCAAAGGGCATGTATGACGGGAATAATGAAAGTGGACGAAGCGAAACAAGTATGTAAGGATCGTAAGTGGTCTCTGCCTACCCCTACGGGAAAGAGGCGTGATTATATGTATATATAGTTTTAGTATTGCCCTTTCTTTAATGGATTTGATTGGAGAAACAAAATTTTACATTAAATAATTAAAAACTAAATTTAGGAGTAATTAGTTTTATAATTCAAATATTATTTATTTTCAAAAACTGTATGTGCTGTATAAATATGAAATTACGAACCATTGGTAAAACATTTGCACTAGCGTTAAGATCAATGAAGTTTTACGAATAATTTCACTCATTACCTCGGTGTTAATGATACTTAGTCTTCATGATTTTTAATATTTTCAATATTTGTAGATTGTATTATCGCTACCAAGATTCAACGAGAAACGGCTGCCTTATACATTTTTATACCCATGGCTAGGAAATGGATTGTTAGTCAGTAATGGTATGTGTAATTAATATTTTTTACAACAGTCATGAAAATAAGTACTTAAGTGGAGGAGCAAGAATATTGTCAGCCAGGAGCGGCCTGTCGTAAAAGGTGACAAAACAACGTCTAGCTAGATGGCAGGGCACCACTGTCTGGATGGCAACCACTCCTGGTCTCTACATGCCGCGATAATAGCTTTGGATCGTGTTCCGTAAGTGGTTCTAGTTCCACCATGTGAATGACAGCATGTTAGCAGTGCTCCTGGCGTCGCAAACATTCATAACTGATGGTAATTGTTTACTAATAAATGGGCCGTCAGCCTATCTGCAGTCCACAGCAATAAAAAAGTGACATATGTGATCATCATTATCATCTCAGCGTTGAATCCCGGTTGCAGCCCAAACTCTCGCTTCGGCGCCCGGGGTCCGCTTTTCGACTTTTTCTTCTCCACTTCGCACGGTCTTCAGCCTAGCCAGCACTTTTTAGGTCTACCCCTCCTGCCGGGGCCCGGCGGAGGCAGCATGGCCAGACATTTGTTTCCCACGTAAGCATCCGGTTGCCGTAAAACGTGGCTGTACCAACGGACCCGACATTCCCGCAACTTATCCGCAATGTCACGGACATGAAGACTGCCGCGAATGCGGGAATTCCTAACACGGTCCTTCCGTGTCACTCCACACATCCACCGCAGCATATTCATCTCCGTGACACGCAGTTCCTGCTTGTGTCGCTCCAATACCGGCCACGCTTCACAGCCGTATAAAAGGACAGGCCTAATGATGGTCTTATAGACCTGTCCCTTCAACTTTACCGGCATCTTGGGGTCACAAATGACACCAGTTACCTCAAGCCATTTGGTCCACGCGGCAGCAATGCGTGCCCTGGCGTCGCAATCGATATCACCAGACGCGTGAAATACAGATCCCAAGTATTTCACTTGGTCCGTGCGCTCGACCGTGTTGCCGCCTATGCGTACGGGTGTGGGATCTGTGTAGTTACAGACCAAGTACTCGGTCTTCGCCACATTGAGCTTCAGACCACTGTTCTCAAGCGACTCCTTCCACGCCTTCACGCGTCGCACCAACCTACCCCTATCCGAATCTGCCAGCGCGATATCATCAGCACACATGAGCAGCCACGGGGGCTGCTCATGTGAGTTTCTGATACTGTTTGACAATACGTCTAATACCACGCTAAACAGAAACGGACTAAGGACGGATCCTTGGTGTACTCCGACGGTGATGGGGAAAGGTTTTGTATCGGGAAAGGTTGTGTCCAACTACGGTCCGAACTACAGAATTGGAGTCACTGTATATGTGATAATCTAACAAATTCGTTTTGCTAGAAAGCATACCCAAGGAAGCGATTTAACATTTCTGAACTGCAATTAATTTCATTAACAATTTAAAATTATAAATCTCATTTAAACACAAAACTCGTATGTCATGCGCACTTGCAAGGAAGCGATTTGGTTTTCATAAATATTATTCAGTGTGGCACATTGTGGTTGTAACTATGTGCTCACTGGAACATATCGCTTACACTTTATCGATAAAGTGAATTGAATCCTGGACTAATTAAGTCTAAAGGTCATCGGCGATAATTTAAATAGATAAATACACAGAAATATTTAGATATAGGTATTCAGTTTTTATCTTAATCGTGTTTTTTACCTAATCATGAATAATTTTATTACGGTTTTCTCATAAGTCATAAAGTGCCTTCGAAGCTGGTAAACTGTAGGTTACAATAAATGCTTGCTGCCATGTGAGATCTCTACCAATATCCTGTTCTATGGTAACAAAAGATGTCTTAGACTTTATGATTTTCTCCGTGTACGGGCGGAGTAAGGATACTAACCCCTGCGGCCGGGGTCGGTCGTATAAGGCGACAAAACAACCTAGCGTAGAACCCCAAGCCCATCTAATGGCGACCATACTTGACTACAGGTTTATTGGTAATTCAACGTACTCCTGTTAGGAGGCGATAGGGGTGACTATTTGCGATAATTTTAACCCCCTTATGCAGTATGCAAAAGTGAACCGTTTTTGAGTATGAATTTCCGCCTGCTTCCTTTGTGATCATTTTATTTCATTTTCTTTGAAATAAGTTCCTAGTTATTATGCATTGTTGCAGAGCAGCATGCAGAGCTAAGAAAACGGTTATTTTTTTTTTAATAATCTGCAAGTCAAGTTTTATAAGGTTTTTTTGTTTTTAAGGCATTTTAGTGGAAAAAAATCTCAAAAATATATTCAAATAAATCGTTACTCGTCTCGAATTTTTAAATTTGGTCCGATAATTGTTGTTTTAATATTGTTAAATAACCAGAGTTTAATCGTTTTTATAAATCAGAAGAAAAAATGAGATTTAATTTGATACTTTTATTAAATAAATTATTTATGTTGCATTTTTGACTTATTTTGAAAAGAACTAAAAACATGATAACTCAAAAATGGTTCACTTTTACATAATGCATATGGGGGTTAAAATTATCGCAAATAGTCACCCCTCTTACTTCCTAACGGGAATATGTCGATTTACCAATAACCTTGTTTATGTATGCTGCCATAATAACCACGTGTTGTGTTCCGGCATTAGTGAACCAGGTTCCTGTACCCCTATGGGTCAGCAGCGTGTTTGCGATGCCACTGGCGTTGCATACTTAAGACCAAAGGTGGTCGCTATCCAGACGGGCTTGAGACCCTACCAGGTAGCCAGGGTGGGTTATTTTGTCGCCTTTTACGACAGGCGGACCCCAGCCGTAAAGGTTAGTATTCTTTCTCCGCCCCTGCACGGATAAAATGAAATGTGAATTTAATCTGCAGTGTTGGTCACAATACTTTCATATATTTCATTGTCATCCAGACATGTACACTTCGTCATAATCGTAGAATATGATAATGTATGTAATATGAATAGAATAACGTCGGTTTGAAAAAAAAAACACGAATTTAACTGTTAACCATACTTGGATACTAGTTACATAATGAAAATATTATTACTACATTAAAGAAAAATTATGTGAATTTTTACCCCGCATGTCTGTCCGCGAGGAACCCCAAGCCTGTGACTTGGTGTTGAGGTCTCCGCACGGGGAGCGGGAGGAACCGCTAGACCGCGTTGCCCAACTCCTCCAAAGTCAATTAATTCTGATCAAATTTGCGCTAAGCAAATAGAAGTCAATAAAATGTGAAAAAGCGATTGATTTAATTGTACATTTAACTTAAATAATATTTTTATTGAGAAGAGCGTTCAATCTTTAGACGAGTTTTTTGTTTGTTAAAAAGCAATTTTTAATTGCCTTTAATTACGAACTCTTCCAAAATGTAGTGAATTCAGAACCTACACTGTGAGCCATAAAGTTGAACACACCCCTAACGTCTTTTTAAAGGGTCAATAAAGCTTCTAGAAATGTTACAATAATTACAATATTTGCGGATTTATACAAAAAATTGGAATTAATTAATGGTTCCTGATTACAGGTGAAAGATGGCATCACAGAAGAAAACTTCTTACACCTGCATTTCACTTCAACATTCTAAAGAAGTTCTCTTTTATATTCAGTGAACAGGCAGAGGAATTATTTGAAATGATTGAGAAAGAAGTTGGCAAGGAAAAGACTGCGATACAGCCTCTTATAATGAAATCAACACTGCGTATTATGTGTGGTATGTAGACCTCAGCCCTAAAAGAAAGGAAAGGAACATTTCTTCGTGCAGGGTCCGCCCCTGTAAACTGCAAACAGATACAGCCTCGTTTAGAATGGTTGCTTATGAATAAAGAAACGTGTATCGTGTATTGTCGTCACTTCAATGTGCAATGTGCATTCCTTAGTCTATACAAATAAATAAAATTGGAGAGTCTGTTTGTAATATTAAAATAACCGCTTTTTACTAAATGCATTCGGACGTATACACGCTACATATACCAAAACAACATTTTTTACAATTTTTGTCTGTCTCTCTGTCTGTCTGTTTGTTCCGGCTAATCTCTGAAATGGCTGCACCGATTTTGACGGGACTTTCACTGGCAGATAGCTGATATATCAGGGAGTAACTTAGGCTATTTTTATTTTAGAAAAAAAAAATAGTTTTGTTATAAACGATAAGTTTCGGAAATTTTGTAGTCCAATTTACGTTGACCTCAGATTTATGTCATCAATCATATGAAATAGGGTTCAACTTAGACTGGACTTTGCAGGTTCGAATGCAATTTGTATATTTCATTAATTTATATTTTAGGGTTTATAGGGTTTGTAATCCAAATTAAACCATAAGATATATCCAAAAAATGCTATAACACAAGTGCTATTCAATGCTATAACCCATAACACAAGTGCTATTCAACTTAGTTTGGGACTAGATGGCGTTGTGTGAAATGTCCCAACATATTTATTTATTGTTAATATTATTTAAAAAAAAGTTAGGAACCATTTTGAACATTGTTAAATTTCATTGTCAAATTCCAGAAACATCAATGGGCACATCAATGCACGAAGACATTCGTTTAGTGGCAAACAAGTATTTTAAAGCCATATTTATTCTCGGGGAATGCATTGTTTACCGTTTAACCAGTTTGTGGCTATATTCAGACTATGTCTTCAATATGACCAATGTAGCGAAAATACAAAACACAGCATTGAAAGACTTGCATGGATTTACCCGCCAAATTATTCGGGAGAGGCGGGAATTCCGTGAACAAAATCCTATGCAAGGATTGGATGTTGATGAAGACGTGTATGGTAAGAAGACTAGACTGGCAATGTTAGATTTGCTCTTGGAACAAGAGAAGCAAGGGAAAATCGATGAAGATGGTATTCGAGAAGAGGTTGATACGTTTATGTTCGAGGTAACATACCTTCAGTTACATCTTTTAATTTTGAATATGGAGTTCACTAATAAGTATTTTTATACATACATACATATAATCACGCCTCTTTCCTGTAGGGGTAGGCAGAGACCACTTCTTTCCACTTGCTTCGATCCTTACATATTTGTTTCGCTTCGTCCACTTTCATTATTCCCTTCATACATGCCCTTCGATTTAGGGTACTCTTGACCTGGCCTTTTTTCAAGACGTCCCTGATCTGGTCTTGAAACGTCCGGCTAGGTCTACCCCGTCCAACTCTTCCATTCACACTCGCCTTATACACTTTTTTCGTCAATCGTTCTTCATTCATTCTCTCGACATGGCCAAACCATCTCAGCATACCTTTCTCAATTTTTGTCACTACATCTTCTTTCAGACCACAACGTTTCCAAACACACCAAACGTTTTCAAAACAAGTATTTTTATAGCACGAGATTAGTGCAAATCGTTTGCGTCTTTTCTTATTCCGAGAAAATCAGCATCCTTTAATAGTTGATATATAAAGTTATATAACGCCTCACTGCGGGGCTTAGGCCTACCTCTAAAGGGAACCATATGTTCAAGGCGGATTGGTTGATTACACATACCGGTGATCTCTGTATGCAGATATAACGTTTTTCTTCACCTTCGGTATATATTTTTTTGTTGCTGTAGGACAGTAGACAGGCTGACGTTCCGCTTAGAATTTAGCAGTAACCGTCGCCTATGGGTGTTTGCAACGCCAGTGGCATCGGGAACACGCTACTGTCCCATAAGAGTACAGAAACTTGGGTCACTAATGCCGGAACACAACACAAGGTTATTTTGGCGGCATACTTAAGACCAAAGGTGGTCGCCATCCAGACGAGCAAGTATATGTAAACTATGTAATACACAACGCAAGATGAATTTCCTCATATTCACGACCATTGTTTGATAGGGTGCTGTTCCGAAGTTGTCTATTGGTAAGTTATTTTATGTTAATATTGATATCAAAATTAATGTTTTAAATTAATTTTTCTTTGTGATATACAAATTCATTGTAATAAAAAAATCTTAAATAAAAAAACTTTCACTAGCAATATTTAAAAAATTAATAACAAATAGAAACAATTATTCTATCAATAAAAGTTTCTTAAAGCCAAATATTTTTGTCATGATTATAAACTTATTACAAATTATATTGGTCTTCCGAAATTAAATCCCAATTCACGATCTCTTGACTGCACTCTCTCTAGCTACGAGCATCTTTTGTCCAAATTAATTAAAAAGTTCGTAACAAATATCTTTATAATTTCTTTACAATTCACAACACCGCACATATTCTGTAACTATGGATAGGACAAATTCTTATATTATTATTCTGTGTATTTCTACTTCCTTACACACTAATTGTATTTAAATTAGTTGATAAATGCGAAAACATTTATTCGGTTTTAGATTTATAGCGAGTTATTTATTTATTTTATCAAACTGTATTTCAATAGTATATAACAACAAACATTTAGGTGCGTTAGTTTTTCTACTTATAATTTTCTTAAGTTATATTTTCATTAATGTTTCAGGGGCACGATACAACATCCAGTGCTTTATGTTTCATGATTATGAGGCTTGCGAATGAACCAGTTATACAGGTAATTTAATATTTTTCCTAATAAGTTTCATTCTGAATTATTCTAAACACTCTTTCATTTTTGTCTGCACTAGGCTATTTTCTATGCTATTAATTAAGCGGTTTGAGATCGGCTCCAAAAATTTCGCTTGGTAAATATTACCGATAACAATGATTAGCTTAATTAAGTGCGTGTGCACGCATGTGTTACAAGATTTATCCTCAGGTTAATTATCTAATTATCGTGAATAAAATATTAACGATAATTGTTAGATGTATCAGAAAAAATAAAGCCGTCTAAGTGATAGGATCGAAAACGCTGCCTAATCGCTTTGAGATATAACAGAACAGTATATACGTAATATTTTAATTTGTGTTTTGAGTTTAACGTATATTTTATTATATATCTTAAACAGACATATTAGTTAGTTAGTTAGTACAGAAAGAAAAAGCTCAGGCGTAAAGCTTTCTTAGCTGGGTTTGCCAAAATGACAATAATTTGTCATTTCAGAACCGAATATACGAAGAAATGCAGAGAATTTTTGGTGACTCCCAAAAACCTCCGACTGTGGAAGATTTAGCTGAGATGAAATATTTGGAGTGTTGTATCAAGGAATCCTTACGGCTATATCCCAGTGTACCTTTCATTGCAAGACATGTCTCTGACGAAACAGTACTTAGTAAGTTAGAATAAAGTGTAAATAATCTAGGTGTTAATATTATATATATTTATGTACAGAAGAAAAGTATATAAGCAGTGTGTTGTCTAGTAGCCATAACACAAGCACAGTGCTGCTTGCTTTAAAAGTAGATGACATTGTGGGATTATCACAGTATATTAAAAATAAAATTAATTTGCGAGATGTCTCTGTGTATCTTCGTGACTTACCTTGTTTGATAACTTTATGACCATTTGGCCTATGCAATTATCGAATACGCCTTATCCCTGTCCGTCACAATCTGGTTTGGTTTGGTTCGAAGCTTGCTATAGTACTAACTTACATACGTTCGGATGGATTCTTCCATCCTCTTCACGAATAAGCCACCGAAGACGTTGATCTCTTATCACTCCTAATATAGTTTTCTTGTTCTATATGTTAACACTAATTGCTATCTGACTTTATTATAATGACTTAGAATCTTGCGGAGAATTTTCCTATTTCTACAAATCACCTGATAACATTATAAAGTGGAATACATTATTATAGTTAATTATAAGTCAAATTTAGTTTACTTAGTTTTAGTTTAAATGTATGTTATATATTGCAGGTGGCTACAAAATACCAAGAAATTCTATATACAATATCCATATTTACGATATTCATCGATTGGAGCATATATACCCTGATCCAGAGAAATTCATCCCAGAACGATTTCTTCCAGAGAACAGTATGAAGCGACATCCATACGCCTACATACCATTTAGCGCTGGACCAAGAAATTGTATTGGTTTGTAGAGTTGTATACAGCTTTTAATATTTTTGTTTTATTTTATTGCTGTAGACAGCAGACAGGCTGGCGGCTCGCTTAATAAAAAACAGTTACCATCGCCCGTGGACGTTTGTGACGCAATATGCACGGCTAATACGCTGTTGCCGCGTAGGCTAGGGTTGCCAACCGTCCTGTTTTCCCAGGATATGTCCTAGTTTTTGTGGTGTCCTGGATAGTTTTTATATAGCATCCTGTTTTTTAATATTCAAATACTTATTATTAAATAATATTATTTTGTAACTAAATTGTTATACTCTCCGTGCAGAGGCGGAGTAAGAATAACCTCTGTGGCTGGGGTCGACCTATCGTAAAAGGCGACATAACCATTCTGGCTACGTGGTAGGGTCATAAGCCCCTCTGGATGGCTACTATCCTTGGTTTATAGGTATGCCGCCATAATAATCTTATGTATGTCTATGGGGCAGCAGCGTGTTAGCGGTGCCCCTAGCGTCGCAAACATACATAGACGACAGTAACTGCTTACTGTTAAGTGGGCCGTCTGCTGTTCCGCAGCAGTAAAAAAAACTAATTCTAACTAAACCTACTTTCATTACGAATTAATATAAGTATTGCAACTCTATTACTGCGTCCTGTTTTTAAACGAAATTGTCCTGGTTTTTCCAACATCATAACCTAGTTTTTTTTAAATTTGGGGCTGGTAACCCTAGCGTAGGCGTATTAGAACCTGATCGCTTATACTGGAACACGTCATAGAGTTATTTTAGCGTCATCTTATGAGACCAGGGGTAACAATTGCAATACAAACGCAATAATATATTTCTCATTTTTGTATAGAGTAAGAAGGACACTAACACCTGAGGCCGAGCGTAAAAAATGACTAAACAACCTTAGCTAGGTAGAAGGGCTCTAATCCCGTGTCGATGGCAACCACTCCTGGTTTCTAAATTACGGCTATAATATCTTGTGTTCCGGTATAAGTAACGAGGTTCCAGTACCCCTAAGCGGACGGCAGCGTGTTAGCGATGCCCCTGGCGTCGCAAACATCTGTGTCTGTTGTCCCACAGCAATAAAAAAAGATACCTTAATTACTCGTAGAAGTTAAAATGCTATTAATTATATTGCATCCTTCTAATCTTTTAGGTCAAAAGTTTGCAATGATGGAAATGAAGACTGTAATGTCCGGCCTGATACGAAGATTCCACCTGCAGCCCATCACCAAACCGGAGGACCTGACTTTCGTCAGCGATATCGTGTTAAGAGTCAAAGATCCGCTCTACGTACGCTTCACCAAACGAAAATCCGTACACGTGTAATATAATGAAATAAATTATTATTATTAATTACTATTAAAATTAATGAAATCTGTGAAATGGGCTTTTTAAATACTGTCCATTGTTGGCGCGTAATCGATGCAGGCGAGGGAGAGGTGCGGGGGGCGGCTCGCATCTACAACCAATAATATCATAACAATGAATACATAACGTATTAATTGTTTATTACCGTAGCCCAAGCACGAAAATTTAACGAATTCGTAACGTTAACGTATCGAGCCCTCGATACAACGACGATACTCCACAGCACGAACAACATTTTGCCCACTATCGTAAGCTCGATTCGAATACGTTAGTGACGTCATCCTAACGTAAGTAGGGACGGTCCCTGTGGAATAAAATTATTAGCTATGGATGAATGATTCGTTCGGAAACTTAACCAAGTTGTAATTTTATTTTAAACTTCTGAATTTACGGTTTATTTATTTAAAAAACAATTAACTAGTGCATGTAAAGTGAAGTACATATAAACAAAGATATTTAAGAACATGATATGTCATTAAAATCGAAGGAATAAAATAGTGTCTTGGATATCAAAACAAAAAATTTCGGATTCCGAACGAATCCATTTGACATCGGCCAAGGCTAAGTTTTTATATGTTTATTTTAGTTCTTGTGAAAAGCGAAAGTGTACTTATTTTTCAAGATTTATTTAAATACTATAGAACTCTAGCCACTTACAGTATTTAACAAGGGTGGAATTTATGGAAGCGTAAGTACTTATAAAGTTCTAACTTATTAGAAAAGTTTTATTATCTCAAGTGTTTCAGTCAATATTTATGTAATGTGCCATACAATTTATATTCCAGAAATGGAGATTTATCAAAACCATCAGGCGGTCCACGAGGTCGCAATTTTATACAGATGAAGTGGAAAGAGTTAACGGGTATATTAGATAGCGATTCTTCAGGAGATCCTAAGAGTGAGAACAAATGGCGTAAGGTATGTCAAGTGTTAACTCAAGGGACGTTATTTTTTACTGCTGAAGCACTTGACTGCATCTAATAACTTTGTTATTAATCTTTCTTGTTTTGAAATTCTAATTTAATGTTTGTTTGTTAATTTTAAGGTGTGGAGTGATTTTAAGAATAATTGCAAGAAAAAGCGCTAAAATTAATAGAGCTGCTAGTGGCACTGGTGGAGGACCAGCGCTCCATTTAATATTAACTGACCTAGAGCAAAGGGTCATGCAGATAATTGGAGTGCAGGCAGCTACTGGAATGGGGATAAGAGAAGCTGGGTTTCCACATGTTAGCTATACTTTACATTTAAATTGTGCAATAAATATTGAATGTAGTAAGTATTTTTTTTTATTTCAGGAAGAAATATCAGAAACTTCTCAAATTGAAACTGAGAGGCCAAATACTGAAGTTGTTTGAAAGGAACCAGAAATAGGTGCATAGCACTTTTAATTTTAGATTTATTGAAGTTCATTATTTCTTAATACTGTATCTTTATACATAATCCATAAAATAAGAAGGATATCACAGCTATGATATGAGATTAATTGTATAAACTGGCTTATTACATATTGGAATAATTTATAGATTGGAATACTCCAAGCACAAGCAGCCAACCAACAGTGGCTCCACCGCCACCAACTGAGGCTCCCTCCAGTCATTAGCGAGGAAGAGGAGTGGAACCCTCCGCCACAGAAAAAAAAACGATTTGACAAAAATGTTTTTAGACATAGACAGAAAGGCAAGGGAGTATGCTTCAGAGCGTGATAGGGTATATGAGGAATTAGAGAGAGATCGGTTTAGAGCTAGAGAATTTGAGGTACAAGAAAGAGTAAGATAGAGAGATGAACAGCTACAGATGCAGGATCAATGGCTGGAATTCATGAAAGAGGCAATGGAAGCTTTTGTGAGGTTTATGGAGAGAAAGTCTTAAATTAAGCTTAATATTTAATTACTATATTTATACAAAATTAATAAACAAAAGTAAAATTATGTATGAAGTCTATTAATTTTATCCACTAAAATACTTCTTATAGCTCTACCCCTAATTAACCCATTTCCTGTAGTATTCTCTTGGAAAATATGTTCAGAGATTGTTATAGCCATTTTTGGGTTTTCAATCTCTGCTGGTTCTGGTTCCGGTACGTTGAACTCAATGGCTAAGTTGTGCAATACTCAGCATGCTGTTATGATTTTTCCACATTTTACTGGAGCATAGTGTAATGTGCGATCCTTACACAATCAACGCCATCGGTTTTTTAGTCTCCCAAAAGTATTTTCAATAGCTACCCTGGTCCTTCCATGAACTGCTGTATATTTATAAGCTGGAGTTCCCTCAACAGCATTTAAAATTGGTGTCATTAACCAGGGTCGCTGTGGATAACCAGAATCACCTGGAAATAATTAAAAAACCTAGTTAAAACAAATTAAATTTAGTATTAATATTTGTAAAGGGTATTAATAAATTATTACCTAACAACCACACTTTCTCATTATTTCGATGTAAACTCTGTATATAATTGTTGACCACGCTATTTTCCCAAATAAAAGCGTAGTTGGTTGGCTCCTCTGTGTTTCGCATTTATGTTTAAAATACGACAATCACTTTCACAAATCTAAAATTGAAAAAAAAATCATTACACCAGTTTAATTTTCTACTTCATCTCGACACGGCGGCGGAGCTGATATTGTAAACAATTCGCGCTTACCATTTGCACATTTAATGAATGGAAATGCTTTCTACTATAATACAAATGTTCGACTTCTTTTTTGGGTGTGAAAATATGGAAATGACATCCATCAATGTATCCTATAACTCCTGGGAAACCATACTTTGCAAAAAATCTGTAAGGTAAAAACAAATAACAATACTACTTTGTCGCTATAACTTTACACCAAATCGTGATAATATTAAAATGAATGTTTGTAATAAAATTATATAGTTCACACTTACTTGTTTCTTAATACATCTCTATCAGCTCTGGCATAAAAAAATTTATGAAAGTATTTAAAATTGCAGGAGTTACAAGAGCATCTGTTACTTCCTTCACACATTTGCTTACAGTCGTTTGGCCTAAATATTTAGCCATTCCCACTAAGCGTTGGTAAGATCCAGTGGCATAAAAAGATAGCGCGCAAAGAACCTGAAATGTGTGAATTTTATGTTACATTTAAGCTATTCTCTTATAACTACTGAAATAATAAAAGCAAACTTACCTTAAGTTCCAAACTTATCCTGGAACTTGCTTTTATAGATGTTTTTGCTCAAGTTGATTACAAAGAAAATTGAATGATTTTTTATTCAACCGGTATCTATTTTTGAATTCCGCGTCATTTATGTCCACAGGATTATTTTTCTTTCTCAGAGCAACGCTGCGTGTAATTTCTCTATAAGTAATAAAACCAATTGATTCTCAATTTATGTTTAAAAAATATAACAATATAACGATTGATTGAGGTAGGTACTTACCTAACTTCTCTTGATGAATATTCTTCATTTTCAAGTAAACTTGAAGCAACAAAATAATATAAAGGACTACGCTCGTACAACGGTGGTCTTTGCATTTTGAGCAATTTATTAAAATAAATTGTTTAAAAGAACTAACTAAAGTGATAAGAAAACACTATTATTTATAAAAATTAACTTAAAAAATAAAAACACGGATAAAATTATATTTAAACACGTTACGAAACCTTTCTCACCAACAAATTTTAAGTGAATAAAGTTTCGACAATACTCGATACCCAGCCTTCGATATTTACATTACCGTACGTCAAAACAGCGTTCGTGCTCGCAATTATAGCGTTTGATGGTTTATATGTCAAGTATGGTTTACGTGACGATACGATTGCGATACGAAATTTGTTCGTGCTAGCAAAATTAGTTCCTTTTACGTACGATAGGGGCGCTGTACAAATCTCATACAAATATAATTCGATAACGATACGAATACATTTTCGCAAGTTATTCGTGCTAGGGCTACCGATCTGTCAGATCCTACCGTGCGCACGTGTTTGTACAAAATTCGTCAATTTTAATTACAATAAATCTTGCAAGTCAACTAATCTATTATTTTAATGTTTAATAATAAACATACATAGTAAGTATATCCTTTTTGTGGGCGTTTCCGCAACTCGATGAGTGAGGCAAAAATGGTTGACTCCTCAAGTTCAAAGGTCGATCTTCTTGACATTGTTAAGGATTGCCGGAAGTGGGGTGCCGTACGGTAAAATGGCACTTCATTTTACCAACGCACAAGCGGCTGTTTTATACTAGCCTTATCTAACGTAGGTAGCACACACACAAACACGCATGGATACCACCCCTGGTCTGTAAAATTGCCGCCATAATAAACCTTGTGTTGTGTTCCAGCATTAGTGACCCAGGTTCCAGTATCCCTATTCGGACAGCAGCGTGTTAGCGGTGCCCATCTCGCAAATATTCATAGGCGACGTAACACCACTAAGTGGGCTGGCCTGTCTGCTGTCAACAATAATAAAAAACATCGTAATCAGACCACGGACTGGGAAGTGACAATATTAAATACAACCCGGGTAAAAGTTTGGATAAAGAGAGCTTCGCAATATCCCCAGTTCACCCAATAAAACCACCAAATAATTTTACAGATTATATTTATACAACAATATAAAATATATAATAAATATCCATATATCATACCAAACATATACCAAAACAATACCAAACATTTATAAAATTTATCAAATATTATATATTAGGAATTTTGCATTAATTTAGGTTCTTATTTGCTGATTTAATTATTATCGCCTTACATTGCGTCCGTAGATGAACACAGACCTTCAAAAGATAACGCAATATAGTATTTCGCTTTTCTCACCTACCTAGAATACCAAAAGCCATCCGGTCATCTGAGCAGTGTACCCAGATTTTGTGTAAAATCGTTATAGTCGTAGAATAGTGACGGATCTGACATAGGTATATTAAACTTTACAGGGCAGCCATTTCAAAAACACACAAGCGTCATTTAACTAGACGCGCGGCCTACAAAATCCGTCATTTTATCGACTGAATTTCAAATCCAAAATACATATAATTTTTTCATGTATGTAGCAATAATATTTAGACTATGTAGTCAAATATGGTAAAGTGAATTTTTTTTCAAAACCGAAATTATTCCACGATCATGAGGAAATGACCCTCCAATAGCATCGCGGGGGCTTCGCACACAATAAGCGACCAACCGAAGCGAAGCGTAACTTAAAACATTACGCACAATTGTGTTGCACTACCTCCGAGCTCGTTTGTTCAGATGAGGTTTTAAAAGGCGATAATACTCTTTATAACACAGAAATATTATTCACACCCATATTTTATATATAAGAAGAATATATTTATAATAATTATTATAAATTCTCACATAAATACAAATAAATCATAGCTCGCATGTACAAGCTGCAATAATGTCATTGTTAAATCAAAATATATGTAATTTATATATATCGACTGTTGTCCATGCTCTTATATGAGGACCAACTAACTACATGTTTAAAATGTATTATTGTTTAGGAATGATGAATGTGCTAGTTTTTAGGTTAGGTTATGTTTTGCTCGGGCGGAAGGAAGGGAGAATCGCGCAACGCAGTGCGGGCCAAAACACCATCGCATCACTACCGCCCGCCCTGCAAGACTGGCTAGACAGGCGTCACGGCACTCTTTCGCTTCACGTGACACAAGTATTCTCGGGGCACGGCTGCTTCGGGCGGTACCTGTGTCGCATCGCTCAAAAGGAGCAAACGACAGAGTGCCACCACTGTGACACAAGTGATGAGGACACGACACTCCACACCCTCGAAGCGTGCCCCACAATGGTATAGGAGCGCCGAGAACTCGTCGCCACCATCGCTCTTGATCTCTCATTCCCGGCTATCATCCTAGCAATGGTGGGGGCCCCGCCCCACCTCCAAAAAAAAAAGGTTATGTTTTGCTTACTTTTAAATAATATTTCTTTATAGTTTTCGACTTGCATTTCGTTGACTAACATAGTAAGGTTAGCGGAAAAGTATCATCATTAACAAGCAAAACATAACCTAACCTTTGCGCCCGGCTAAGGGAAAATATCCATATTTTCCTTCTAGTATAAATGCGTTTAATGTTGAACTATTGCGATCACCAAAAATGGCTAGACACCACATGACATAGCCTAACCGCCAGGTGGCTGGAGCAACACATGCACTTCTTGATTCAGTGTAATCCATGTATAGGATTATATATCTAAAGATAGCATAGCACAACAATCACTAGACAGCTTTAATGTATATACTTGTTTAAATAACGATACTTAGTACCCTTGTTAAAATGCATAGCTGATGAACAAAAACTTATCGTTATTAGAACTTTAAATTTACTAACAGTTTGTCTACACTCCAGATTTGACATAAAATTGTCATGGTTAATGACACATTATTGTCAATCTTAATGTTATTAATTTCTTGTTTTCTTGTAAAATTTAATGCATGGTGCTGAATATACCTGTGTTCTGTTGATATCTACTCTTATAAATCAACAGAAACGAATGGATGGAAGAATGAATGGATGCGTTAACAAACACAACATATATTATATATTTCATAATGTTATAATTATTATAATATAAATGAATTAATTGATATATGGTTTTTCTGTTTCGTTTTCTTTACTTTATTACGCAATGATTGCAAACATGCCATATGCCATTATTTTATTAGACACTTTTAGGTTGTCGTTGAATCAAACCGACTGATTGTATTATCAAATATTGACGAAAATATATGAAAGGAATTAAAGTCTGCAGTTCTGCTCAAAGGCGATAATATTCTGGTATTTTTTAATAAACGTTATTGCAGCAAATACGGATCCAGCAAAAACATATCCCAATATATAAGTATAAAGTAAAAGTTTGTCAAAGACAAAAAGTAACTTCATGTAAATAAACCACCTAATTTCTCAATAAACGTACCATAAACCATAGCTGAGTTATGATTATCTATTACAATCGTTCCAAAATCAATCCACATGTATGTATCCGTATTAACCGATTATGTAATTTATTTCATCAATCAAAAGATATGTTATCTAGTAACATTGGTTATATTTTCAATCGGGTATATCAAATATCTTAACTACTACTTTTCTTATAAAGTTAGAGTAAGATTATTCGAGATTAATAACTTGAATCAACATCTCGCCGTTAATGAAACGGACTGAGAATCTTCAAATTTAATTTCCAGTATTTCATCATAACTTTGGCACCTGTCTATTACACTCTTGAGTACAAGTGCCACAAATATAAATGTCGCTAAATTGGTTTTTTTTTTACAACAGGCGACTCCATCTGGTCCCCCTATCGTTAATAGCTGTAAATTTATAAAGGGAGTTTACTTGTACTATCTTTGACCATTTTGATCTTAAAATCCATCTTAGTTCAATTATATACTTAATTTTCTATACACTTGAGTACAAAGTTCAAGCATAATAGAAACAAACTTATTTATAATATGATTATTTAAAACCTGTAGAATCTATATTATATAGAACGTTCTAGAAATAAAAATAAGGAAAATTAACTTTAAACGTGTTTTATTATGAGAACATATCGTCGGCTTAATTATCAGAATGCGTAATTCCATTTGGATAAAATTTACAGGAACAAGTAAACACTTTGTTTTTGCTATGCACGGGAATTATTTTACTCATAACAAATTAACCATATTCTGTTAGAACATACGAAGTAATCACCAAAACCAGACTTGTCAGGGCTCTCATATTCCCCATATATCTTTACGCTGCGGAGACATGGACCCTACGAGAAAGTGAGAAAAAACGGATCGATGCTCTTGAGATGTGGTGCTGGAGAAGAATGCTCGGTATATTGTGGACGGAATTCCGAACCAACCAGTCTATTCTTCGAGAGCTGGGCATCAATCAGAGGCTATCGAACACAGTGCAGGCTCGCATCCTCACTTTCTTTGGACACGTATCACGGCGCGGAGGCGAATCCATCGAATGCCTTGTAGTGCAGGGCAAGATTGAGGGCACCCGACCACGCGGGAGATCACCGACGAGGTGGACGGACCAAGTGAAAGGCGCCGTCGACGTTTCTCTGCACGAATGCACAAGGAGAGCGGCAATTCGCGAAGGGTGGCGTCGTATTGTAAAACAGGCTACAAAAACCTCAACGTGACGGCCACGACCACTCTGGCAAGAGTGTAACGCCAAAGAAGAAGACGAAGTAATCCAATAGATAGACTTCAAAATACGACGCTAGCTGTGTCGGCTAGCGGCAGCTGCAAGTCAGCACAAATTGTAAAACGCGTTTATTCGCTGCACTGTCGCCAGTCGCCTTCCATCTACTCCCGCGGTTGGTTCTAGGTTTTACATAGCGTTCTGTATAGTCGTATAATACGATAATTAAAGGACGTTCGACTTTTATGAAGTGTATTTTATTCATCTCCATCTGCCCGACACGCTTGCTAAATTGTAGTATGAGACGTACATATAAGCGTAACACATTAAATACCTAAAGTGGTGATTACGTGATGACGTGAAATACCTAAACTAGCCATCTAGTTAAATTTAAAAGTTTCATTCAAACATTTTGTGGTGTTACGCACACTGATAATAAAGCCGACCCCTTTTGATTAAATGACCTCTGATAATAATATTTTGATTATGTTTATTGCGTAGACGTTTTAATATTTACTGATATTCAGGTTTATCTTAATGTACTAGAAGTTCTTAAGGAAAAACTCGCTTTGAACTTGGCATCCAAGATAATTTTTTATATATAAAAAAATAATAAATAAAAGATCGAAATAGTAGTTGCAATTACTCAATTTCAATCAATCTATCATCATCAATTACAAAAAAAGTGATATGCGTGCCAATGGGCTCACTATCAAGGATGCTGAAGAGCGTGAGAAGTGGAGAAGAAAAAGTCGGAAAGCGGACCCCGGGCGCCGAAGCGAGAGTTTGGGCTGCAACCGGGATTTAACGCAAAGATGATGATGATAATCATCAATTACAATTTGCAACTACTATTTCGATTTTTTATTTGTCCTCACTTAATTATGAAATCTCGTATCACACTAATGGTTCTTATCTGCCGAGTGCTTTTTTTTTATTGTCACCGTCGTGGCCTATGGATATTTGCGATGCTAACACTTTGCCGTCTGTATAGGGGAACTGGAATCTGGGTTGTTTATGCCGGACGGAATACAACACAAGGTTATTTATTGTGGCGGCATGTTTATAGACCGAGGGACCTCAGAGACCGAGACCCCATTCACTCATTGTTTTCAGAGATGTTTTCTTCTTGTATTATTCTTAAATACATGCATACTTTGATTAGTTTGGGGATATACGGATTGAATGTATTTGTACATTCAAGCAATTCTGAATTAACAATCTTTATATTATAAATGCGAAAGTGAGTTTTTAGTTACGCTTTCACGCCTAAACCGCTGAACTAATTTTGATGAATTTGGGATAATTATAGATTGGACCAGGCGAAGGACATAGGCTACTTTTTTTCATTCAAATGGCAGAACAACGTTTGCCGGGTCAACTGGTATGGCATATATGAACTATCAAAATTTGCTATTTCGATCGATATAACTTGATACTTTCAATAATATTATATTACCTTGTGTTAATCTAATGGTCAAAATTATATTATTATTTTGACCATTTTTATTATTGTATTCGGAACCTGTCAATGTCAAATTATTCAAGTTCGAACCACCGCCAAACACTCAATTTAACTGTTAACTGCATTGTGATAAGAAAAATATCCAGAGAACTCTTGTACAATACAAATAAAAACATTTGGAATACATATTTCGTCTTGGACATGATAGAAGAGATATAGATCATTGGTGAAAAAAAAAAACAGCCAACGAATAATGTAAGCTATTATATAGGTAAGTAATTATTTTTAAATGCTTAGGAACAGCCTACTTAATAGTAAGCAGTTACCGTCGTGGCACCGCGAACACGCTGTTCTATAGGGGTAAATAAAAATCATCCTCACCCATTTTTCTATAGAAAAAAGCTAAAACCAATCAGTTATTAAAAATAGCTTATATGCAGTAAAACACCGTACTTTATATACTTACTTATAAATGCTGTTTAATTTACATCGTGGGGAACATGTGTGGAATAAAAAAAAAATTTGTAACATAACTTTTATTAACAATTCTATAGTATTAATTAGTCTATTTATAACTTAAACAATATTTATAAGTAAGCGTATTTGCGAAGTACGGAATACAACATCCATTCTAGTTACACAGAAGATATTATAATACATCTTCGTTAAGGAAGACTTCACCTATCGTATGTTTAGTACAAAATCCCCATTTGGACTTAACTTACATAGCGAATTTACACCAAATTAAACAAAGTAATAACATATATAAAGTTGACAATTAAAAACTTCTTGGACTAAGTCATCAAGTACAATTTATAAATTATATGTATCAAAACAACTTAATCCAAATGCATTTTACAATTTCTATGAATGTAGATATAGTATATATGCATATTTATTTGAAACTAACTTAAAAGGGTTCAGATATTAATACCCTTTTATTGGATTTTCTTTTTTTGTGACACGTGGGGTAAGTGGATATAGCGGTACTGACGTTTACTGGCGATTACGTTGCGACGTTTATGGGATTCAGATTATCCTTCATTTTCTCGAACAACGATTCGCTGTCACTGTCATAAGCCTGTAACAATAGAAAATCTGGTTAAATACTGCTTAAAAATTGATAAGTTTATTGTGACAAAATCACACAGCGCCATCTAGTGCCAAATTGAACAATCGAACGCTTATGTTACGTGTACTAACTAGACAGCGGCATATTGTTCTAATCAACATAATACCATAACCCGCAGGGGTGGTGAATTGAATCAATTGATTAAGATAGAAACATCCAATCCGAAGTGTGGTTGGTGTCTCAAACATTTAAAAATAAAAATTAACTAACACAAAAATTAAACAATCGCTACTAGATATTTCAATAAATAATTAGAAAACCGTGTTGAAATGTCGATGAGGCATTTTCGACTATATATGTACAAAACCTTATACCTGAACAACGCATAAACCTATGATTTAATTTTTCTATTCAATTGGTACTCCGATATTTTTAATGTAATAATTAGGCTATTTAACTAATAACTATTATTTAAATTCATAGTAAACAGAATTTAATGTTGATTATTAATATCCTTTGCGGTTTTCCTTTCGTAGATTCCATTCGTTCCTGTAAGGATATTTATTTACTCTTCTTACTTATACGCACATCTATTTCTTTTATTTCCATGTGATGTGACACTTTGTTCGGGAAAAATGAATGTTTCGGAAGTACACCGACGGGAATAGACTCGTAAGGTATAAGACAATTAATTGAAAGAAAAACTGTCATCGTATGAAATATCCGATGCTCGCAATTCGCTTTCCAAATTCAGTATTGCTTGCGTTGAGTTCAACGGCGTAAAATGACCAGAAGTCAAGTTTGCTTGGCTTCTTCACCCACAAGTCAGGGCAACTGCGATGTTGAAATACATTCTCCAATTATCTTAGCATTAGACGCAACATTTGAAGACTTGGCCTATCGAGAGAATTTGCATCTTTTTGCGTTTTCTACGGTCTGTATAAAGGTGCGTTCTGAGGAATTGTTTCAAATGGTATCTTCGCCCTTTTGTTATCGCCGAACTGCTCGCCATCGGCTAGGCGTTCAACTCCACTATATGGGGCCTCTAATGTCATGCACACGAGTTTTCTCGAGAACGTTTATTTTGCGCATAGACTATTTCAAAAAGGGCGTCATAAAATTTCCTCACGGGTCAGAGTATTGGCCCATCGGCGTAGCAGAAATCCAAGGGCGGGGTTAACTGCTCATTATAAGTGAGCCGTCAGCCTGTCTGCTGTTCCACAGCAATAAAAAAAAAGAATATTCAAATACTCACTTCATCATCAGTGTCAGATTCCGTGTCGCTGTCGTCTTTAGTGGTGAAGAGATGCTGCACGTTGGTTCGACGCGAGAGCCGCTTGGGGGAGCGGCCGGCGTAGTCACGCGCGTGTAAATCCACGCGCGAACATCTCTCACGCAGGTACTGAACCATGCGAGTGTCGCCGCGTCGCGTCGCGATGTGCAACGGCGTCCAACCAGCCAAGTTCTCCTGGAATAAATAAATTCATTGTTTATCAGATTTCAAACTGCGATATTAGAAAAAGACAAATCGATCACGTTTCCATGAATTGAATAGTTTTATTTAATTTTGATTATAATTTAACGGACGACAAATATTTGGAAAGTCCGTATTTTCTTATATCTAATTCCTATATGATTTAACTCTTTAATCATAAGGCAAAGACAAAATGCATTAGAACTTCAAATGCTATTTGTTTGACGATAAGCATGACAGACTTGAAAAAGATAACGTTACGATCAGAGAACAAAAACAATAAGTTAGAAAATAAATGTAATGAAAATATTACTTCAAGTACTTAGATTAAAAGTAAGTAAATTCTAGACATGAATACAACATGAACTCTTACTTAAACCGATTAAATTATTTACCACTAACCCTTTTCTTTCTTTTTTTAAATAATGATTATTAAAGTCAAAGTCAAAGTTTTTTTATTTAAAATAGGCCTGAGTAACAAGCACTTTTAAAACGTCAAAAGTTAGGTGTCTGTCGCAAAAGTGAATCCTATGGAGAAGAACAGACAAGAAACTCCATGGATGTATTTTGTACGAACATTTTATTATTTTAATATGAAGTATATAATCATAATTATACAACATGAAATTGATATATTATTTGTCAGTAGGCCGAGGAAATGCAAGTGTTTAAAAGGATACAGCTGAGAATAACCTAAATGTACATTAAAAAAAAAATCATTGCCGTATGCAGGAGAGGACCGAAGACCAAGCATTTTTATCGTCCATATATTGTTTCGTGCTATAATATGCTTTGGAGAGTAGAGTGCGTTTTACTATCTCTTTAAACTTTTTGACGGGTAATTCACTAATGTGGGATGGGATTTTATTATAGAATCTAATACTATTTCCAATAAAACTTTTACTAGTTCTGCTACGTCTAAATCCCGGTACCATAAGTTTGTGTTTATTGCGAGTATTTAGGCTGTGGACGTCACTATTCTTGAAATAGAGCAAGATGTTTTTGCGAATATACATGATGTTCGTGAGAATATATAATGATGGTAGCGTAAGAATATTTATCTTCTTGAATAATTTTCGGACCGACCCCCTAGTTATAAATGGCGCGAACAGCTCTTTTTTGTAGAATAAATATAGTTTCGACATCTGCCGCTGACCCCCATAATAAAATGCCTTAAGACACAATACTATGAAAATATGCAAAATTAACAATATATATTAATATTAACAATAGGATATATCTCATCTATCTATCCATCATAATCATGCAAGTGGTTAATCCACATTGCTTGCATCTACTCCACTTTGGAGGCCAAGAGCTATTTGTTGAGATAGTAGAAGAACACATAGATAAAGTTATTATCGAAATAAACTCTGTTTAATTGCTCAAACAGTAGAAAAATTCTTTTTTGTTTCGCCGAAAGATAAAAACTTTTCCTCGACAGTGAAAACACATTGGAAAACCCCTCTCGCCTTTATTATTTATATCAGCTGATATCAGCGATATCTCGATGCGGGGTTTTTTTGTTTACGTACGAACCATTGTTTAACTGCACACACAAAAGGTTTGTTAGCTTGGAAAACACTTTTAGTAAAACGTTTGTCTGATTACATGAAAAATACAAAATTTCCCGTAACAAAGGCTCTAAATTTAATTCTACATGGTTTTTGTGAATAATTTGATAGTATTTACAAATTTTGTTATTAAGTAAAAAAGTAATAAAAACAATGCGTGTTTTTGTTTTTTTCAATTACGTATATGTTATATGATTGTTTTAATTTTAATAATTAAGGTAATGAGATGGGGAGTATTAAATAATCGACTATAATTATACATTTACAAAATCTGTGTTACACACAGTTCAAAGTATTTCAACCAACAATAACAGAGAAGATTTCAATTAAAAATACACATGTCTAGACAATAAGCAGTCGAAGAAGCCTCATAAAATTAATAATCATTATTAAATTTTGTCTGGCTCTACCAAAAAGGAAAAAGTGCATTTATTGTATTAATTTACTAAACGATATTTTCCCGGATCGAATATAAACGAAAACAAATGTAAAATCCACCAAAAATTTCCTACACATTTAAATATATTTTATTGAATGAAGGCCTATTGGGTTATATATATAAGTTTTCCTCTTTTTGGGAATTTTTACCACATATATATTTAGCCATTTTAATTATCGCTTCCAAAATGGCAATCAGAATTAATACCTATCTAATTTCATATAGAGATGAGAATATTACACAATAGAACAACAGTAAATGTATTAAAAAAAACATGCGGGACAGTCTTTGGGGACTGCCGATAGAAGTGAAAACTAATTAACTTGTGAATTGTATCGTCGAGCTATTAGATTATTATTTTCGGTTTATAAAGAAGTGTTTATAATCGAAGATTAAAATTTAAATTGATCATTAACATTTCTTTACAAACCAAAAATTGTTCACCCAAAAAGTGCTCAACGCGCCTAAAGAAGTTTTCACTTCAATAACTCAACTGTATTTCATTGTAATAAAGTAGCAATTCAAATAGATATGTATAAGTAATACAATGAAATCATTTAAAAGTTACATTATAAAATAAACCTTAAGTCATTATTAATAAGGTTGGTATTACTGGAGCAAAACTCCCTACTTACGTCTTACGAATTTTCGATCAGGTCAAGTGTCCTGACGCGAGTTTAATTTTTTTACCCATCACAAAAAAGTGAATAACGCCGCTAAAAAAGTTGTCACTTCAAAAAAATACGTTTTTCGAGACTGTTCTATGTATATCTGCGTTTTATACCGTATATTGTAAAAGCATTATCCTGAGGCCATTAGTTTGTAGTTTGACCAATTGCGTTAATGGGTCTTCTGGCATTCTTCTACAATTTGTCAAAATGTTTTTAAATGTAACTTTTGGAATTAGGTAACATGGACACTGACGGCGGCGGTCTCGACTCGCCGACTCACAAATTACAAATCACTCAGCGGGCTATGTTGGGTGTTTCTCTTATGAATAAAGTCCGCTATGAGGAAATCCTTAGGAGGTCTAAAGTAACCGATATAGTTTGTAAAATATGAAACCTAGTTAGTGCCAATGGGCCGATCATCGCGTTTGTCGTGGGATCGATTGGAGTAAATGTGTCCTGGCGTAGAGCGATGACTTGCGAAAGGTTGCCGGTGAATGAAAGCAAGGGACCGGAATTTTTGGTGCAAACTTGGGGAGGCTGACGTCCAGCAGTGGACGAAGATTGGCTGTTAACTTTTGAGTATTTTTTTTTACATTTTGGATTTACGCACATAATCATTCAATTAATTATTAGACAAGTAAAAACTAGAATTTCTTAAATATGTTAAAAAAAGCAAATCATGACTTCACAGTAATCTAAGAATTGTCCAGTGTTATTAATGTTTAGGGGAATCCATCTTAAATTTGTATAATCAGCAATTATTTTAGTAATGGCGCTGAAGTGTGACCAAAGCCTTAATAGTACTTAATATAAGTTTAAGATGTTATATGTATCATTAAGATAATATTTGAAATTAAAGTGATTTGTAATGTTGTATGATTGAAGGGAAAATTCAAGTTATCTGTTTATAATAGTAGAAAAGGTTTTTCTACTACTGTAAACAGATAACTGCCTCGTTTAGAATGGTTGCCTTATGAATAAAGAAACGTTTATTGTCATTTGTCGTCACTTCAATTTACATGCCTTAGTTTTTAAATAATATTATTTTATATAATATTACGTATCTTTAAATTCATACCAATGTTCTTCATGCAGGGGCGGAGTAAGAACACTAACTCCTGCGGCCGGGGTCGGCCTGTCGTAAAAGGCGACAAAACAACATGGCGACCACGCTTGATCTAAAGTATGTCGCCATAGTAACCTTGTGTTGTGTTCCGACATTAGCAACCCAGGTTTTTATATCCCTATGGGACAGCAGCGTGTTCGCGGCGCCCTTAGCGTCGCAAACATCCATTCCTCAGCTTGCTGTTCGTCAGCAATAAATTTTTTTAAAGTATTAAGTAATTATTATAAAGATGGTATACGCTTTAATTACACATATCATAAATGGAGTGAAGCTTTAGTGACTATTTTCAAATAATAAATTACATATATACAATCTTAATCTATATAAAACTGAAGCAACACTTTATATATGATGTTTATATAACTTTATATATGATGTTTATATAACTCACCATAGAATTAATATCAGCGCCAAAATAGACGAGTGTCTGGAGCGTTTCAATATGGCCTGATGAAGCAGCCATGTGTACGCAGGCTTGTCCTGAAAAGGGCGTAATTGGTAAATTAGTTAAAGACATCGTCAGATATATCGGTTCCTAAAAAAATTTACATAATATAGCTAGAAAATTACATTCTTAATTTCATCCGTGCCAAGTAAGAACATTTTGCGGCTGGAGTCAGTTTGTCGTAGAAGGCGACAAAACAACCTTAGCTACGCCCCAAGTCCTCTTAACTGTCTGTGTTGATGCCTAAGCCGCTGAACCAATTTTGATGAATTTCGATATAGAGATGATGGCTTGGACCTTTGAGAAGGACATGGCTACTTTTTGTCTCGAAAATGAAACTTGTAGGGGTCACCCCCGTTTAAGAAAGACAAAATACTGTAACTTGATTACATATGACTTACTTATCCGATTTGCACAATTAAGTTCAATCGATGACTGTAGGTATATTTAAGTAAACCACAAAACATCATCAATACAAATGATATAAAATCACCGTCATACATCATTACTAGAGAAATCTAACAATAACATAAAACTAAATCCGTCAGAATAATATCAGATATCGTCACTTCATCAGAGCGTAAATCCCGATGTTCTTGTATTAAGATAAGGAGTTTCAATTGAGGATTAACTTAGCTGATTAGTAATCAAGCATCTGATAGATAATAAAAAAAAAAAAAAAGTTTTAAAAGTTGCAACGCAATATACCCAGTAAATAATTTAAGAAGTTCCTCATTTATAACTTCAATATCAAAGAGACCAGTGGTTGGGGCTCCGAGGTAAAATGGACGAAGCTCCGGAGAGATCTCACAGCAGTTTGGAAGGAAAGGCTTGCGCAACCCAGTGCGGGCCAAAATACCATCGCAGCGTTGTGGCCCGCCCTCCAAGATTGGATTGACAGGCGTCACGACAGTCGTGTTTGCGAAGGAGACGGCGGAGTGAGAAAGCGTGCTACTCTCCCTTCTCGCCCACGCAGGACCACTCGTCGCCGGAGGTTAGCGATAGACCTCCGGCCGCCGTAGTGATCGGTTGCGGGCGTGGCCCCCTGGGAGAGTCGCAGCCTGTACATACACGACCGAGAGAAAGGTGCGCGTGGGTGTTGCGTGCGCCCATCTCACGTCTGCGAGAGAAAAAAGATGCCGGGGCTCATCAAACATAAGCTTTGAAGAGACCCGCAAAAGCGGGTCGGCGCCATTCGTAGTCGCAGCCTGACTAATCCGTCTAAAGGCGTTTGAAGGAACACCGGCATACGCACAAAAAAAAACACGAGGCTCGCGAGCCGGAAACGGCTCTTTGACTTATTTGAGTCCAGGCACGGAATATTACATATTATATATAATTATTTCCGTAATAAAAGCAAACCACCTACAAAAGCAAACCATATGTTCAAAAGGGCATTTGGAGTTAATTATTTATATTTGGCTCGTTTGGATGATAAGATTGCCAAACCACTACCAAAGAGAAACAAAAAATTATAACTTTCCTGTCTAAATTGAAAAAAAAAACATTAATGATTTCCTCTACTAATCTGATTAGATTATAAAATGGACACGTAAAAACCTATTCACGAGATCAAATTGTGTTATTTGATCGGAGTTTTTGCTTGGTAACTAAATATCGTAATTGTAAATGACGTTAATGACTTGTAAATTTGTTAAGTAAATTGAATACAGAAGCTAAGTATAATTTCTAGAGATTTATAACGTTCTTTTATAAATCACGTTTTATTTCGAACTGAAATATTTTGTAGATCAACTTTTGTTGTGAATTACCTTTTCAGGGAATACAGATTTGTTATGGGTTCTTCCAAATATTCAAATACACGGAACTCAAGAGTACCTCAGTATTTTTTTAATATACGCTTCTCAAATTAGACTTCATGACTATATACATCCGTATACAAGATGAGACAGGTTTGTGATCATTGATAATCAAACCTGTCATCGATTCATATAAAACTGCAAGTTATTACTAAGAATCATGATGATTCAAATAGTGTGTAAACTTAATTGAGAACTTATTATACGATAATTATGAATACTAGAACATAAATGCTAATCCATAATGAAAAACATCAGGATATCGAAGCAGTTGACCTTGAATAAAGTCAAGTGGTGTCTACGTCACCTGATAAAGTTAATGATGTAATAGTAAAAGTACTTTGAGCCTTATTATTGACCGATGGACATCTTATTAGGCCAAATAACAAGAATACACTTAAAAATCTCTTTATCACAATAATGAGAAGAAAATGTTCGGGATTCATGGCGTCAGTTCTACAGATATACTGAGTCACCTGCAAGATGTTTTACTAAGAACTAAATCTTATCATGTAAAATGAAATAGGGAAACCTAATTCCAAGAGCTTCACGTTTATATTTGCAGCAATCTATTTTGTACTTATTGTAAATAAACCTTGGAACCCATCCAGGTATAGGAATAGAAACACGGACGAGAATATTTGTCAGAATTTTTACAAGGTTTGTAATGGAATTGTTTCTAAATAATAGAAATTAAATACTTCTGACATCACCGATATGTGTAAACAGTTAAATCGCCATGGAGCGTGTAGGCAGCTGTGGCAGATTTAGTTACCTTCGCCTATGAATGTTTACGACGCCAGGAGCAACGCTAACACGCTGCCGTCCGCGGAGGTGTACTGAAACCTGGTCACTTATCCCAGAACACAACAAGGTTCTTATGGCGGCATACCACGAAATCAGGGGTGGTTGCCATTCAGACGGGCTAGGTGCCCTACCACATAGCTAGGATTGTCACGTCGCATTTTTCGACAGCCGACCCCGGCCGCAAGGGTCAGTATCTGCCCGTTCTCTATAGGAGGTCTACGTCCAGCAGTGGGAAGTCACGGGCTGTCATCATTAGATTTGTTAGGCAATGTGTGTTTAAAAAAAATAATCTAGCTCTATAAAGTAACATGACCATGACCAGACATGACGCGTCATAACATGACCATGACCAGACATGACGCGTCATGTCACTCGTGTTTCTCAAAATGCACAACAATGTTTTACAACAAATTCCGTAATCACTCAACTCTCGGAAATCAGTGTTTGTAATTCGATACAAAACAATATTACTATTATGAATTCAATTAAAATTCATCGTATATTATACTGTTGAATCATTTGTTTACATTTGACAAAACGTATTTTTCCTACTATCATTAAAAATAAACTTGTCGAAGAAATATCAAAGTAAGCGGCTATATCGTCGTAAACATAACGTGCAAAGGCAACGAACCGCGGGAACGCGTGACCGACTTTATTTTTGTCAAATTTTAACCCCCCTCCGTCCCTTTAGTGACCATCAGTGGTATATGAGAAAACACCAATCCCACCCTCTACCGCCTGTAGTTTTCACGTAGTATGAATACAGTTTTCAATAATTTTTTCCAAACAAAAAGATTAAAAAAATAATTTGGCTCATATTTATTAATACCGCGTGACGCAAGTGTATTCACATACGCGCTCTGTATTTGAACATAGCTTGAAAAAGCGTGAGATCTGCTTTATAGGATATCGACTTCACGACGAAAACTTAAGCTAACCCCCCTCCACCTTATGACCAAGCATCAGTGTGACCATATGTGGCAGTTTCCTGCCATTTTGGCAGGATTGAGCCCTTATTTTAGGCTGTGGCAGGATGTGTGGCAGTTTTTGAAAATTCGGCAGTATTTGGCAGTATTGGGAAAAAATGTTAGTTATGGCAATACTACATCTTTAGTTACAGGTATTCCCCTAAACCTCTCTTAGAATTTTTGTGTGACACTTAATAATTGTGAACTCTAATGATTCATCTATACGATCTTATAACTTTAAAACTGATATTAGAGTGTAAATTCTTTTTCTTCAATCAAATCAACCATATTATTATTCATATAACTTTTGTCTTTTATTCTGAGTACACGACTTTAAGGAGTATAAATATATAATTTGAGTGTGTTTTGGTAAAATGAAGCGAAAGTATGAAAGAGCGTACAGGGCAGAGTGGGAGCAAGACCCATTACTGTCATCGTGGCTTACTAAAGCTAAAGACAATCCTGACAGGGCATTTTGTAACGCATGCAATTGTAAATTGCCATCGCGTACTGCCCTAAAAACATGCCTGTATAACAAAACAGAAGAAAAATATGGAAGAGTATCACTATAGGGGGTAGGCAGTCACCAGTGAATTATCTTTTAATTAATTAATTTTATCGTATCAAATTAAAAAATTATTCTTTGCGTTATGTGTATCTAATGTAGGTTTAATAGTCGCTAAAATAAAGTAATAGCAGCAACTTCTGACTAAAATACTCTTACTATTGCGAGACTTTATACGTATTTTTTCACATAGTAATGTTGTTGTAGGTTACTAAATTTTTCAAGAATTGTGTTTCGTTTCAACCAACCAAAAAATGGTCAAACGGATGACTAAAGACATGTAGCGATGAATATAATCTTAATTGTGATGTATGATCGACATTTCATATTAACAATATGAATAAAAAAATATTATTATTATTATACTGGCATTATTTTGGCATTTTCATTATAAACTTTGGCAGGATTTGGCAGGATTCTATTCAAGCTAAGGCAGGATTATAAATTTTAAGATGGTCACACTGCCAAGCATGGTATTTAGATGATATCAGACCTCCCGGCCCCTGGACGCGTCACGTAGTATGCGTATGTTCCGTGATGGATTCGATGTTGGACTTTTTGATGATACGTCAAAATGTTCGCTGGAAACTGTACATACGTAGCTTGGGCGAACGTATTCAGTCCTAAACACTTTCCGATAACATGTATGTACGTCAAGCGTATTTCCCGCCATAGTATCATAAGACCGATTTTGCGGCATGCACATAATTATTGTACGTGACGAAACACTGCAATAATGTACGCAGTAAACAATGCGCACAATATGCAAATTCCCCACCTGTAAGCAACATGCTTTAGGCATTATTTAGATTATAATATGGAGTCATACTACAAATACTACTCAGCTTGCTAATTTTGTTATTATTGTTGTAGACAAGCTGACGGACCACTTATTGGTAAGCAGTTTCCGTCACCTGAGGGTGTTCGCGACGGCCCGGGCGTCGTCAGCACATAAAAAACATAAGGTTATTATGGCGGCATATTTTGAAACCAGGAATGGTTGCCAGACGGGCTTGGGGTTCTACTATTTAACTCTAGCTTTGTTCGCCTTTAACGGTCACAAAGGTCAGTTTTCAGACAGTCTTTAAAATAATATCTCCTACTAGGGCCAATGTTGTCAACAATTTTTTTTTTCATAACAAGTCCTAATGAGGTCACTTGCACTGAATAAGATAAAAATATTATGAGCCATTAATCTTTATGACTTGTCTCCGTAAGATCCTTTAATAATCAGTAAACTGACATTGTTAGATTTATGACTTCGGCGTACAGACTGAAAAATAAGATAATGTTACTCTTTCGAATAATTTATGACTTAATTATCTGATATAAGGATTTGTCTTCCTTTTTTAAAACAATTATAATAACATGAAATATTTTATCATTAAAATACAATTTCAGTGGTATTTTTGTAATGACGTCAGACCATGATCAGTTATATTTTATATAAAAACACCTAAAAACTCAAAAATAGTTGTTAACCGGTTCGTAGCAAGTTTTACTCAAAATATTTATCTAAAACTATACTAAATACCTCATAAATTTCGGAATGAATAAAATGACGTATTTATATGTTTGCTTCCATGTTATTTTTAAATTTTCTATTCTCAAATACAAGTTACTAAAAGAGTAGTCATAAAAGGTTATACAAGTTTTACTCATTACAAAACGCTATAATCAGAAGGTAATAAATAAGTGCTTGATAATTTTAAAATTATTTTCTACAAACAATAATGGACAATACTCTTTCCAGCAACGTTGTATGTATAAACATACAACACTAAAGTAATAAGGCACAATACCCTGAGTAAAAATATATTACGGAAGCGGTGAAAATATGAGCAGTCACCATATTTGGTCGTGCCGAGTTGCGCGTGCGCCTCGTCACATTGCTGGGAAAACCCCATCTACGCGTCTGAATCCCCCCCTCGCTCTCGCTTCACTCCCCCCGCTCCTAAATACGTATACCGCTTTGCAACTGCGTCGTGAAGCAGTACAATTAGCACGCTTATATTTTAATATACCTACTTGATTGTTACTACAGTTAATTGTATGATATATAAATTTTTTTACTTTGATATATAAATAATTACTATCTATAGGTCGTACCTCCTAAATACCCGCTCCTAAATACGTATACCGCTTTGCAACTGCGTCGTGAAGCAGTACAATTAGCACGCTTATATTTTAATATACCTACTTGATTGTTACTACAGTTAATTGTATGATATATAAATTTTTTTACTTTGATATATAAATAATTACTATCTATAGGTCGATGACACTAGTATATTTGATGAGAATTGTTCAGATGGTGAAATGTTCAGGTTGAGTAACGCTAAGCTAATTAGACAGAAATTAGTTAGATACATTTGTACGTATATTTTAGAGATGACGGAAAACGTCATATTGGGCAAACTAACGAATAGCTGGTTTATTTTTTAAATTAGCATAACATTGAGATGTCTGACTTTAAGTCTTTTCACATTCAAATCAATATAATTATAAAGAATCATTGAATGTGTATTTTATCGTCGTTATGAAGCATAACAGTATTATATACTTTATAAATTATACAACACATCATTGTGTGTATGACAAGCTGGGAAAATACACGTAATTACAACCTATAGTGATACAAGAAGGACGGATATTTGTTTGTCCATTTAATTAATAATTTACATACAGATTAAACATATCAATGGTGCGTGGAATCCTTGAAATAGTTTTGAAGAATTTCAATAAATTACACAGATTAGATTACTTAGGAAATTGCCTATGAGGGGAGGACCTTTTTGTCTGATCCTAGATGCATACGAAGGTTTCTCTTTGAAGTATGATGTACGCAGCAGTGGTGTCATGCGTAATCTGCACACTTTATAGATGTACTTAAATTTGTTTTTAGAGTCACGCTACCCGACCGCATATGAAAGACATAGTTTGGTGTCCTAGCCGTCTCTGACAGAGTTTGTGACCTTCTGCGAGAGCAATAAAAAGTATGCTTATAAATACAATAATAAAAAATACACGTATCTGCTAGTAGCTAGCCTGACTGCCGGCAGTTTGGGAAAATACAGACACGTTTAAGCAAAACGTCAGCAGCTCGTGACTGAGGCTATTTCTTTATCTATGATTTACATACAAAATTATTCAATTAATTTAAAAAAAACCGTTTTCAGAAATGCGGAAACCATTTATCTCTTTAATAATATTTATATTGAAAAATTTATTGAATTTACACATATTTATTTTAAATTTAACCTTACTCATTAATATATTTTAAATTAAATTTGATGTATAATAGACACAAGTGTTTATTATTAAGAACAATATAGACCACAATGTGAAATGATAAATGATTATGTCACAGCCAACTTCTAAAATAAGAACGTGCTCTAAACACCGAAGGCGGCCGTGAAAACACAAAATGCAAACAAAGGTTAAGTGAACATCGGCCGCCAATGAAAAAGCAGGTCGAGTGAAGGAAAACCCGAAACTCCATTAATTCGATGTCACAAACTTGAGATATTCACAGTAGGTATGCGGTAATAAGATAATAAAACGATTAAGAGGCTGCGAATTCGGATATTATAAACATCTCGGCCACATCAAATATCAAGAAAACCTGTCACTTAAAATGCTCTTGTAATTTAAGGAATGGTTTAATAGCTTATAAAAGAACGTAAGTGTATTCGTTGCGACATAATTATAATATCAAGGCATCCAACCTTTGTGATAAAAATGACGGGAGCACTAGATATCGGAGTATTTCTACACTAGGTACTTAAATACGCTCAACGTTATGAAAATTTAGTAAGCGATGACATGACGTACATGACGCCCTAACTAATAGCATATAAAAAGAATTTTAAGATGAATTTTTAAAGAACTAGTTTAAAGAATAATAAGGAACGCATTCACTAAAGACACGGTTCGGCTTAGATCTTCGTTTAATAAAAGAAATACGAACTTATCCATAAAGGACATATAGAGTTAAACAAGAAATCATTACTGATAATATCTGGAATGCCAAAACTTTCTGTATTAGATATAATGTTGCAAACAGGACATTATAAAACAATATAATTGTTCAAAGCAACAACTTCCTAGTTGTTATTTATACAACGACATCAATTAAAATATTTTTTGCTAGTTATTTCAAGCCACTGAAAAAGAGACTACGTCTTCAGACAAAAATTGTATTAGAAAAAAATGAAATAAAAGTATTGCTATTTTAATATTTAAAGTATTCCTAACTGATCCGGAAGATATTGTTCTGTCAAATAAATAAATAAAAAAAAACATTTTCCAATGGAACGAATTGCGAACCTAAACCATTCTCGCATTCACTTGAATTTACACAAAAATTTCATCAAAAAACTCATCGAGCTTTTTTGATATTATGTTAAAATAAGGCGAAAAAATAAATATTTTAAATCAAATAAATTACAATGTATTTGGGACATAATAAGGTAAGTTTTCACCAAATTTCGTAGACAAATTTTTTTTTGAAAAAGAAAAAAAAAACCAAAAACTTGGTTATTTGAATTTTTCACCTAAATTTTGAGGTTATGTGAAAAAATTGTAAATACAAAAGTTGTAGATCTTTTTATTACCTACAACTTTGCCATTTAACTTTTTTCCATAGGACTTGTAGTTTTGCCGGAAATCGCAATAAACCATTTTTTACCCTTAAGAACTCACCCCCTCCCACTTCCCGAACTCGGATCGCCCGTAATTTATTTTTCCTTTCATTTTTATCATATTCCCCTCCTTTTCTAATGGGTTTCATCCTACTGTAATTTTTTTTCATTTTTGAAGGCTTCGGCCCTGGTCTATTACCCGCAATACAACTTTAGAAAGCTGTAACCGACATAACAATGCTAACATGTGGGAATTCCTATACCTGCGTAACGAACCGCTGGCAACGCTTATACGTTTCGGTTTAACCCAAAGATCAACAACAGTCAACAATCATGACCGCAATTTGGCGCTTGCGTGGGGGGTTTTCCTTAAATATATAACACTGAATAATTAGCACACAACCCTTTATGCTGTATATTTCCAAACTAATTAATGCGTGTCATGAATGAGGAACAAGGAAAATCTCTCTCGGCAGGACAAGCCTGCGTACACATGGATGCTTTGTCAGGTCATAATATTGAAACGCTCCAGACACTCGTCTATTTTGGCACCTGATACATAACTCTACGGTGAGTTTTAATGTTATTTATACATCATATATAAAGTTTTGCTTCAGTGTTATATAGATTAAGGTTGTATATATGTAGTTTATTATTTGAAAATAGTCAAATCATCACTCATTCTAGATAGGCTGACGACTCACTCAATAGTAATCAGTTACCGTTTTCTATGGATATTTGTGACGCCAACGGCTTCGTGAACACGCTACTGTCTGCATAGAGGTAGGTACTGGGTCACTAATCCCGGAACACAAGGTTATTATGGCGGCATACTTATAGACCACGGGTGATTGCCATCCAGACGGACTTGAAACCCTATCACCAAGCTAGGGTTGTTTTGTCGCATTTAACGCCAGACCGACCCCATCCGCAGGGGTCAGTATTCTTACTCCGCCCCTGCAGGGAAGTAGAACTTTACACCTAGTATTCCAGTAATAGAACCCAACAACTCGCAGTCATAGAGGCTCGGAATATACAATACTCCAAACAAGGGTCCAGATGTCGTCAATATTTAAATATTACATAGAAATTACTGACGTAACGTATAGTTCGGATATAGTGAAGATTTGCAGTTAACAATAACACTCAAATCTTAAATGCATCAAAGCTTGTATCAAATACAAAATTAAACTAACCATTACCATTTTATAATTAAAAAAAGTACTAAAACATACAGAGTTAAATACATAAATAATAACGTTCAAAAACCATATAATATTTCGGCACACAACGATACACGGCACAACGACCGGGGTATCCCAGAACCATTCAACGCAGTCAAAAAGATTTGCTTTCACTCGACTCGACCGAGCGGGCGTTACGCGACCGGTCGTCGTAACCATGGAAAAACCAGCCACAGTCAACCGCTGATACTCGATATACTCTTTATATAGGTATAATAATTATTATCTTTTGTAAGATGGGTGTTTATGTTTAGATTACGATATTTGGGGGCACACCTGAGGTGAATCATTTTAAACACTGAGCTGTTTCTTGGAAATGATTTATAGTGATCATTATGTCCAATATTATTCATTTAAAATATGAAAACTTCTTGTATAAAGGTTTAATTTAAATTTAGAGGCATCTAGGTATACCTAGTCAGGTCATAAGTATTGTCACACAGTAAAAACTTTTCTTTTAGAATGCTGGCCACAAAAAAGTTTATTGAATTAGAATTTCGAATTGTTCATGAAAATAAAAATGTATAACTTTTAGAATTTTACTCATTTTTAAATATGGAGTGGACGCTTAAAGAAGACCGTGTTGCAGTTATTGCGTTGCATCATTGCGGTTACGCGCCAATTCAAATTTTTAACATACTGAAAAATTTAAATATTACCAAAAGATTCGTTTATCGTACCATCAAACGATACAATGAAGACTCTAGTGTAGATGACAGGTCAAGAAGTGGTCGCCCTCGGTCTGTTAGGACTCCAGCAGTGATAAAAGCTGTGAAGGCACGAATTCAAAGAAATCCCAAACGTAAGCAAAAACTGTTGGCCCTTCAGATGGGGTTAAGCAGAACCACGGTGAAAAGGGTGTTAAATGAAGACTTAAGGCTTCGGGCATATCGAAGAAAAACAGGACATCGTTTGAATGCTCGTCTAATGGACCTGAGACTGAAGAGATGCCGCGATTTGTTGAAGCGGTACGCGGGAAAAAAATATCGGGAAATTCTTTTTTCGGATGAAAAAATGTTTACCGTAGAAGAGAGCTACAACAAACAAAATGATAAGGTGTACGCACACAGTAGTGAAGAAGCGAGCAACCGTATTCCGCGTGTCCAACGAGGTCATTTTCCATCCTCGCTCATGGTATGGTTGGGAGTTTCTTATTGGGGCTTAACAGAGGTATATTTTTGTGAGAAAGGTGTAAAAACGAATGCTGTTGTGTATCAAAATACAGTCCTGACGAACCTTGTGGAACCTGTTTCTCATACCATGTTCAATAACAGGCACTGGGTATTCCAACAAGATTCGGCGCCAGCTCATAGAGCGAAGAGCACACAAGACTGGCTGGCGGCGCGTGAAATCGACTTCATCCGGCACGAAGACTGGCCCTCCTCCAGTCCAGATTTGAATCCGTTAGATTACAAGATATGGCAACACTTGGAGGAAAAGGCGTGCTCAAAGCCTCATCCCAATTTGGAGTCACTCAAGACATCCTTGATTAAGGCAGCCGCCGATATTGACATGGACCTCGTTCGTGCTGCGATAGACGACTGGCCGCGCAGATTGAAGGCCTGTATTCAAAATCACGGAGGTCATTTTGAATAAACTTTAATGTCATAAGAATCTATGTTTTGTTAAGTTCATTTTGGTATATGAATGGTTACATAATGAATAAACTTGTTACAATTATTTTACATTAAACATGTGACAGAATTTATGACCTGACTAGGTATTTATCAAGAGATATGTATACATTGGATTCTAACCTTTCGATTGTTCAGCCACGAGAAAGGTTTGAGTGATCAGACAGGAATTGATAAAATCAAATTTATAATAGCTCTTTCGATTGGAAAAGTAAGAAGAGAGGGAAATGGACTCGCAAAATCATAGCCGTGTGTCAATAATACATAATAACCTTGGAAAGAAGTATATAATTTTATTACATAATACATCGGTAGTAAATGTATTTGGAAGTCAGTAATTACAATTTCAATAAACTTCTGTTTCAAAATTAGTCAATAAATTTCAGTATCTAGCATAGATAAGTTAGATCTAACAGTTAATGGTTCGTTTATTTGACGCGTCCAACAATCTAATGATTAGTATTCAAAATTATTTAAATTATATATTTTCTTTACGAGATTAAACATTGGATCGGCGAGGCCGCGAAACGACTGTCTACGACGCCCGGGAAACCCACACATAATCAAAGAGCTAATACGTTTTTAATGCAGTTTACTTGGGTTGGGAATTCCGAATTCTTATTTATAATATGGACGGCGCAGATTGGAATGTTCTCGAATGTTTCAACAGGGATACATTTTTTTTGAATAAGTCAAGGCATATTCTTGAAAACGATTAATATTTAAAATTATGAAATATTAATGTATTAAATTAAACAGATAAAAAATAAACAGCTCTAATATGAATTGATAATAATAAAATGATGTTACTGAGCGTAATAGAGACCTTGGTGCCAATGACGTCACACAACGGTCCGTTCACATGCTATAAAAACATTTTAAGTTGGCTGAACTATAACAAATTGAGAACAACTATTTACTTTTCAAATACATATTCATTCATATTATTTGATAAAACATAAAATTTGCCGTTAATAACACGCTTTTCTTTTATATTTCGTTTTATTGATTACAGTATAACTTGTCAGTACTTTAAAAATTGAATTGCAAATCCTTAGTGCATGATGAAAATTAACTACTAAATAAGAAAAATTGGTATTCATATTAATCAATTAGATTAATTTTAATTATAAATATATTTGACAGACAGTTAGGAACTCACATTGAAAAAAAAATTCAGATATATCCCTGCAGGGGTGTAGAAATAATACTGACCTCTGCGGCCGGGGGTCGGCCTGTCGTAAAAGACGACAAAACAACCCACCCTAACTACGTGGTAGGGCCCCAAGCCCGTCTGGATGGAGACCACCTTTGGTCCTATGTATGCCTCCATAGTAAATTTGTGTTGTGTTGCGGCATTAGTGACTCAAGTTCCTGTACCCTTATGGGACAGCAGCATGTTCACGATGCCACTGGCATTGCAAACACCCATAGGCGATGGTAACTACTAAATTCTAAGTGGGCCGTCAGCCTGTCTGCTGTCCTACAATAATAAAAAAAATAGAATAAGTTATAAACATGGTTAAAACATGGTCTTATCAATCGCCATGTCATCATGGATTACATAAAATGTTGCTATATGTATGTATTACTTGTTATTGTTTGTTTTTTGTTTCAATCAGGAGGAGTTACCTTTGAAGGACTATTTACTATAACCTGTTTCCTAGTTCGATAATAATCAGAGGTCACTCTTACTTTGGGCTCTCTATTACAGTCCTAAGCACAATTTAATTTATATACCTACTTTATAGAAAAAATTGTTATTATAATTAAAATTATCATAAAAAGAAAAAAATAAATACCACAAGCCAAATATATGTAAAATATCTCATATAGATAAGCATTTTATTCAACTGTAAGTGACCCCTATATACATTTTTGATAAGCTGAGTTCAGTGGCTTTACTGACCGTGTTTTATGTATTCTATGTTTCAGTCCAATGATAAAACTCTGCATAAAATTATTCCGATGATTATACTCACAATTCCTAGTATACTTTTATCTGAATAAACTGCTAATTATTTTTATATGTAAACTTCACATCCAGCCAGGCCATAAACATTTAGTTTTAATATATACAAACAAGGAACATGGCTTATGTTTGATTATAAAATTAGAAATGATTGCAGTGAATCCATGCAGCTAATTACGCTTTCCTCAATAGATACCCCGCCAAGTGATGGCTTCTTAGTCATCCAAATGCTTCACAATGTGTCAATATGTTGCCAACAAATCATCATTATTTATAACAGTATAAAAATGTTCTGTTATGTCATTATGGATTAATCATTATTCAAAATAATGTAGTATAGACATATCAAATAATTATGTAGTGATTGTCTGTAATAATATAGGTAAAGCTGATGTCATAATATGATGCTGTTAACCCATTTTATATGGAGACTAGTACTTTTTAAATGTAAATATATTTTAAAATATGTTATTAAAAGCATAAAACTGCAAAAATACTGTAGTTATTTTACTAAAGGAATTGTTAGTATTAAACAATCCACCAATGTTCAATTAAGTCCTGTTAAAACAATCATAGCAACTTACCGTTATAATTTTTCTGTTCAAGCACTGATAGCAACTTCCTTGGCTTCTCATGTACTGGAGTGAGTAATGCCTTTATACATTCAGTGTTACGTTGAACTGTGGCTTTATGGAGTGGAGTTTCACCCAATCTATCTCTGGCTTCTAATGATACTCCCGCAATAACCAGCATCCTTGTTACAACTGCGTTCCCGCTCATAACAGCTAAATGTAAGGGTGTGTGTCCATAATCATTTGGCACATCTAGCCATGCTTTGTCGGGACATACCCTTATGAGTGTGCCTACTGATTTTTCACAGCCATGTACTGATGCAATGTGAAGTTGCCTGTAAGAGGAGAGTCCTATCAAAACTTACTTAACAATGTTTACAATTTATTTTCATCAAATATAAACTTTTTCTTCCTTTTTCAGTTTCTATTAAAGTAGATTTTGTATTGTAAGAAATATTTATTATCAAGTCATCATATTCTCCTACTCTCAATAAAAATGAAGTATGGCAAATTCATAAACAAGTTATGAAAATCAGTTTATCCTTAAGGAAATTCACAGAATGATTGACCTTCAGGGATCATGGTTAAAATCACTTAAATATTTAAGCTGAATGAAAGCTTGCTAGAAGTAAATACATTCCTTTCAACATCCTAACTGTATCCTACTTTTCATATCAAAACTAGTATTCTTTTGCTAGTTCACAGATTGTGAAGCACTGTTTGAATAAATTTTCATGTTCAGATAGTTAATGAACACATAGTTTTTCCTTTCCTAATTATATTATCTCATAAAAATGTAGCACCAGACATAGTACACCAGGTTCATGAAGTAAATGCTCAGTATTCAGTGTAAAAACTTCATTAAGAAGGAAAGCAGTAATGTTTAAACACTTCATTGAATGTTGAAGTTCTTATACAATTTAGAATCATAACAAAGCCAAAACAACTTATTGCTATGTTCATACAATCTTTATTATCCAATAAAATTAATCATATTATATTTCAAGGTATTCAAGAATTCTAAATGCTTCATACACATGCTAATTTTTTTTCATTTCCTATGTCTCCACAACTTCCTTCATTATTTTCGCAAATAAATTATTGTAATAGTGTATAACAAATTCTGCACATTAAATCCTGAGTATGATAATGAAACATTTAATTTTTTTACAGGCTGACGGCCCGCTTATAATTTAGCAGTTACCATCGCCTATGGGTGTTTGCAATGCCAGTGGCATCGTGAACATGCTGCTGTCCCATAAGGGTACAGGAACTTGGGTCACTAATGCCGGAACACAACACAAGGCTATTATGGTGGCATACTTAAGACCAAAGGTGGTCACCATTCAGATGAGATGGGTCCTACCATGTAGTTAGGGTGGGTCATTTTGTCACCTTTTACGACAGGCAGACCCTGGCCGCAGAGGTCAATTGAAGAATTTTAGATTTTGGATACAAATTAGCCTGGATACCATATGATTCAAGTTTTAATATTACTTTTGGCAGATAAACCTGAACAAGATTAATTTATTTTTTTAAATTATCTAAAGTGGTAGTGTATTTGTTGCGCTTTAGAACTCCTTATTGGGTTTATATGTGATAATATTTAAAATGATAAATATGGTAACCGATATAAAGTCCCGTCCCCTTAGTGGGAAAGGGCAGTATACCCGCTATGCTTGTCCAATACTTATTGCCCGGTTACACATACCAGTTTTTCTTCCTCTACATTAGGCGAGAAAAACTACCTAAGCGTGTATGCCATTGTGGAATAGCTTTGACTCCTAATTTGGTCACTAAATGTGTCACCACTGAGCTACCTGGTATCTATTCAAATGTAGTGATAAATTTTATAAACCATTGTAACAGGCTCCAGACGTTTCCTATTGAGCTTACTTTAAAATGTTTAAAGTCAATTCCAGTCCACAAGTTACCTGGAAAATACCACTATAAACAAAAAACCACCTATGGCAGACTATGTCCCCAAAAAAGGTATGTATGTATAACATTCCGATACCAATTGGAGAATTATGGATTGTTATTATAGTACAACCTAAGTGACCTTAATATATTAAATATTGTTAATTAGTTATGCTAAAGAAGTTACTATAATTCACTTACTTGAATAAGTGATTATTTTGTCTTAACAAATATGGTCAAATAAACAGTAAGCAAAATGATCAAACAGATAGAAACAAAACCTCTTCACAGGGTTAAATTGACCGAAATATTAGAAAAAAAAAAAATATTTAGTAGTTTTGTTAATTGAGAAAAAATTTAATACAAAAATAAATAGGCTGTAGTAAACACATGGGAATGAATTCAAGGTCTTTTACTAGTGAAATCAAGATGGCATACCAGATGTTTTGGATACTTACGTGTCACCATCCTCGTCTGGCTGGAATAATATGGTTAACGGTGGGATATCTGAAGACCTGGATTGCGTTAAGGTAGTTTCCGCAATGTGTACTTCCGACAAACACTCAGACACCAACACTAAGCCACTATCGTGCTCACATTCTTCTTTCTTATCACTCTCTTGTTTCTTATCACTTTCTTGTTTTTCCGTCGTAGAAGGAATCTGTTCAGATTCGGGTTCACAACTTCCGGATATTTCACCAGACACAAATCCAGAGTCAATGTTCTCGTCCTCTTGGAGTTTTGTCACAAATTTTTTCTTGGCACTCATTTTGACAAATTCAACACAAAAACTTAATCTCAAATAAAACTAGAAATCCACTTATTTAAATGTTTTAAACAATCAACAACATGTTTTAAACGAAAATAAAGTATATACAAAGACGTATTAAATCATTGGCATGCAAAACACAACTCTCAATTCAGAATTGAAAATGATGTAGAACTAGAAAAAATTCCATTTATAAATTTTATTGTCGACCCTCCCCCTCCCCTCCTCCTCCCCCTTTTACTTCTACTACATACATGTAGGGTTGTAATAAACAAAAACCTAAATCGATACTCATCTAAATTATATCGAGTTCACTAACGTAGAAAAATGCAACAAATTTTAATGCGAGTTTTTTTCGCTGTTTGACTAACTTTCAAATGATTCTAGTTACTTAGGATACCACAATACATGAGTGTTACGTAATGTATTAAAAGCACATAAAAATGTATCCTAATCGATCAGAATAAAATGAAAGTATTCTCATGACAATAATTTAATTGCTTCCGGTGCGTGCCTATCTAACAAACTCTAGATTTACTGTCGTTGATTATGACGGTTATTTTATTCAAGTTCAACTCAGTCCTACGTTGAGCTATTGTGATCTCCACACGTGAGTAAACCTCACTGGTTACTGTAATGCAAAAGTTTTTGACAGGAGCACATAACCTGACATGCGCACACTGTTTCGTTCTAGAGATTATATGTTTCAACATGTGTTATATAAAATTCAAATAACAGTAACACCATGGCAGTAGGTATATATTTTTTAACATTTAACGTTTTTCAAAACCATGATATCACATTACTGTACTAAATTTTTACATACTGTTGATTTATATACATTTATATTGGCAACACTAATTAAAAATCTCTTCCTCTTCCAATCAAGATGGCGAAAGGATAGTTGTGTTTTACTTGTGTGATAATGTTAAGATTAAAGAATAAAAGTATAAAACCATGAACGGGCCTAATTATTTTAACATGGTAGCAGAACAGTGGTTTAATGGTAGCAGAACAATGGTTTAAAGACTAAATGTGATAGAAACAAGAAGAAAAAAAAATGGCGTCAAAAAATAGTGATATAAATATTCCAATTTTCGATGGCACAGATTACAGTAATTGGAAAATACGGATAATTAAGTTTCTACAGTTCAAAAAGTGCAAGGATGTAGTAATGAGAGCGAAAATTGAAACCGACAAAGATGAATGGGACGATAGAGATATACAAGCAACAAACTATATTTACAGTGCTATAACAAACAAGCAGTTGGAATATATAAGTGAATTAAATACAGCATACGAAATAATACAGAAATTTGATGAGATGTACCTAAAGAAATCAACGGCGTTGCAAATAGTATGTCGACATAAACTCGAAAGTGTCAAATTGAAAAATTATTCTGAAGTGTCTTTATTTTTCGATGACTTTGAAAAAGCTGTAAATGAGTTGAAACAAGCCGGTGCAACGGTATCAGAAACAGAAAAACTAAACTACATGTTGAAAGCACTACCAGTGAGTTACAACTACATAGGTGATTTAATAGATGTCTTACCAGAGGGTGAAAGGACAGTGGACTATTTAAAAAGCAAAATAAAATTGAAAAGTACAGGAAATATGAGTGAAATGTCAGAAGACACATCAAATGTTTTTAAAGCAGATACTAACCGATCATATAATTGTTTTGGTTGTGGTAAACCTGGTCACCTAAGAAGAGATTGTAAGGCAGAAAATGTAAACCGTGGTCGAGGACATGGTCTTACAAATTATAGAGGAAATAGTATACAAAATTATAGAGGAAATAGTATACAAAATTATAGAGGAAATAGTTTACCAAGTTATAGAGGACATAGTTTGCCAAGACGAGGACGTGGTTCATACAATAACAGAGGACAAGGTTCAAAAAATTACTACCATAATAATCAAGGGAGTCAAGGTAACAGTTATCATATTAGTATTGCAAACAATACATACACAACGCAAGAGAATGATAAGCCAAAGGGTCAAATAAATTGGTTACTAGATAGTGGATGTACTGACCACATTATTAACACTGATAAATACTTCAATACTTATGAGATATTGGACAAACCTATTAAAGTCAAAATTGCTGACGGAACAATATTAGAAGCTACAAAAATTGGTAATATAAAAGCTTATTTCTTAGTCTATGGACAAAAGTCTGAAGTCACACTGAAAAACGTTTTCTTTGTAAAAGAAATGAAGGCAAATTTATTAAGTTATTCGAAAATTACTGATAATTGTTCAATTGTCTCAAAAGGGAAATTTGCAAAAATTTACAATGAATATAGAAAGATTATAGCAATTGCAATTAAGGATGAAAGACTGTATAAGATGAAAAGTTACATGTGTGAAGAAATATTGGAAGCAAATATTAGTAAAATAAATATGACTGTAAAGGAAAAACTACACCGTACTCTTGGTCATATTAACTTTAAAAAATTGGATTTAATGTGTAAAAATGAATCATTAGAAGGATTACCTAAAGAGATTGAATATGAATATTTAAAGTGTGCAATATGTATTGAAAATAAAATGCATAACTTACCATTTGCTAATAATCGAAGAAAAGCAAAAGAGATATTAGAGATTGTTCATACAGATTTAAATGGGCCACATCAGACTACAGGATATAATGGAGAAAAATTTTTTTTGAGTTTTATTGATGACTACAGCAAATTAGTCAAAGTTTATTGTATCAGATCAAAGGATGAGGTATATGATTACTTGGTGCAGTATGTTAATGAAGTAAAGAACTTGACAGGGAAAATGATAAAGGAACTGCGATGTGACAATGGGAAGGAATATATGAATGCAAGAGTTTTTCAGTTTGCAAAAGAGAAAGGAATAGTGATAAAACCCTGTTCAGCATATGTTCATCAATTAAATGGAACAGCAGAGAGATATAATCGTACGTTGATGGATATGGGTAAATGTCTTTTATCAGAAGCAAAGGTAGAAAGAAGATTTTGGCCTGAGGCAACTAAAACAGCTGCATATCTTAAAAACAGAACCTTAACTAATACTATTGAGAGGAAAACCCCGTATGAAATATTTTTTAAAAGGAAGCCATCTATGCAAAATCTAAAATTATATGGAAGTAGAGTTTTTGTAAGAATTCCTGAAGAACGAAGAAGGTCTAAATGGGATAAGAAAGCAGAAGCTGGAATTTTGCTTGGTTATACTGATATTGGATACAGAGTGTTAATTAACAACAGAGTTATTATTGCTAGAAATTGTGATATAATTGAGGAAGATGTAAAATTATGTGGTTTTAAAGATGAGGAAGAAAATAGTGAATATAAAATAAAAGAAAAGGAAAAGGAAGATAAAAGTATCCAAGAGGAAAGAAATATGTTAAAATACTCAGAAAATGATAAAGAGAATGTAGGAGAAAGTGAAGATGAGAATCTAAATAGAAGATTAAGAAAACAAATCAAACCTCCACTTCGTTTTGATGAAGAATTTGGTTATTATTGCATATACTGTAACTACTGTGATGCGTCAGCTCCAATTGATTTTCAGGAGGCGATTACATGTGATGAGGCAATGAAATGGAAAGAAGCAATGAATAGTGAGATGGAAAGTTTAATAAAAAATAATACCTGGACTCTAGTTGACAGACCCTCCAAGGAAAAAAAGGTAATTGATGTGAAATGGGTGTATAAAAGGAAGAGTGAAAATGAATACAAAGCAAGGTTAGTAGTAAGAGGTTTTCAGCAAACTAATTGTATTGATGATACTTACTCACCTGTTGCTAAAATGCCTACACTTAAGCTACTATTATCTTATTGTTGTCAAAATAATTTAGCTATTCATCAAATGGATGTTGAAACAGCATTTCTAAATGGTAGAGTATTATCTGAAGTTAATGTAAAGCAACCAATCGGTTATGAAAATGGAACTGATAAAGTTTATAAATTAAATAAATCATTGTATGGTCTAAAAGAAAGCCCCAGGGCATGGTATGAATGTTTTAATGATTTTTTGATTAATTTTGGTTTTCGCAGGAGTAAATATGACTATTGTTTATATGTTAGAAAAGAGAACAGCTTAATTGTTTATATTCTTTTATTTGTGGATGATTTATTAATTTGTTGTGAAAATGTAGAAGTTATTGGTGATATAAAAACTAAATTGTCTGAAAGGTTTAAAATGAAAGATATTGGTAAAGTAAAAAATTATATTGGTATTGAGATTGAATATATGTATAATCAAAACAATGTCTTAACTTTGAGTCAGAAATCTTATATTGAGTCTTTAGCTAAAAGGTATAATATTGAGAATGCAAAAATGTATAAGACTCCTATGGAAATAAATTTAAAATTGGAACAATCTGATATTAATGAGGATGTAAAATATAGAAATTTGATTGGTGCTCTTTTGTATATTAGTTCAGGTACTAGACCTGATATATCTTACAGTGTAAATTACTTAAGTAGATTTCAAAACTGTTATAATGAGACACATTTTAAGTATGCATTGAGAGTTTTAAAGTATTTGTATTTGACAAAAGATCTTAAATTAACATATTGTAATAATAGTAACGCTGATATTCTAGATTGTTTTGTGGATGCTGATTGGGCAGGAGATATTTTAGATAGGAAATCTACTACAGGATTTGTCATTAGATTGTTTGGAAATATTATTTACTGGAAATCAAAGAAACAAAGTAGTGTAACAAAGTCCTCAACATTTGCTGAATATGTAGCTTTATCAGAAGCAGTAACAGAGTTAAATTTTCTTATGTGTCTAATGGATGATGTATTCAATAAAGTTTGTAAACCAGTTAAAATTTATGAAGATAATTCAGGAGCCGTAGCTATTTCTAAATATGGAAACTTTACTAAGAATTCTAAGCATATTGAAGTTCACTATCATTTTATACATGAAAATGTTAAGCTAGGAAATATTGAAGTTGTAAAAATAGAGTCAGAAAATAATGTTGCAGATATATTTACAAAAGCTTTGGGAAATGTTAAATTCATAAAATTTAGAGAAATGTTAAATTTGAAATAAAATAATGATTGTTGTAACAGTGTTTTACAATATAAATGTAAGGAGGCGTGTTGATTTATATACATTTATATTGGCAACACTAATTGTAAGCTCTTCCTCTTCCAATCAAGATGGCGAAAGGATAGTTGTGTTTTACTTGTGTGATAATGTTAAGATTAAAGAATAAAAGTATAAAACCATGAACGGGCCTAATTATTTTAACACATACATACATATAATCACGCTTCTTTCCCGTAGGGGTAGGCAGAGGCCACTTCTTTCCACTTGCCACGATCCTTACATACTTGTTTCGCTTCGTCCACTTTCATTATTCCCTTCATACATGCCCTTCGGTTTAGGGTACTCTTGACCTGGCCTTTTTTCAAGACGTCCCTGATCTGGTCTCGAATCGCCCGCCTAGGTCTACCCCTTCCAACACTTCCATTCACACTCGCCTTAAACACTTTTTTCGTCAATCGTTCTTCATTCATTCTCTCAACATGGCCAAACTATCTCAGCATACCTTTCTCAATTTTTATCACTACATCTTCTTTCAGACCACAACGTTTCCTTATCTCACTATTTCTTATCCTGTCACTCAGTATAACTCCTATCTTAATTCTTAACGCTCTCATCTCAACTGCATATAGTCTGCTTTCATGTTTCTTCTACCATACCCAACTTTCACTTCCGTACATGAGTGTCGGAACCAACACCCCCTCATGCACATCCAGACGAGCCTTGTTAGACACCTTCCGACTGTTCCTAAAGGAGTGCAAAGCTCCATTCATCATGTTTCCTGCATTCACTCTTCTTTCAATATCACTCTCACACTTTCCGTCTCTTGTAAACTTTGAACCCAGATACACAAACTCATTCACCTGTTAAATTTTTTATTTACAGTGTTAAAAGGCTATAATGTCTATGACATACTCGGTGAGCGCACTGCTACTTGAGACTTTGTGCTGTGAAAACTGACAAAGTAATTTATTTGCTTTTAAGTCGTGTCGTTTGTGAACAATTTTGGGAATATAAGGTCCCCCTATTCTACAATTTTCAGTTCTACAATAGTTTCGTTGAAATTAAAAGCCTGAGTCCTTCTTATTTATTTGACGTGTTATAGACACGCTGTGCGTTAGAGTCACGGACACGACAGTATGCGGCGGGTGAACGACTGTGACTGCCTGTCGGAGCCGCCCAAATCGTGGTCCGAGTTGACTTGGGATCCGTAGATTCTCTCGCGCATTTCGTCTCGTAAGCCGGTGGTCGTGGTAACACCGCCACAAGCCATAAGCAAGTATGAATGTGTTCTATGGAGCTGTGGTTTACGGTCATCAATCTTATCTGCAATTATTTAAAAGGTATCATTTTCCGTATTGTTCTTTTCCTATCTCAGGGGAATTAGTTCTAGGTATTCAACTTAAAACTTAAAGAAGAAACCCACATACCAAGCCATCACGGGTATGTGTAACCCACCAATCAGGCCAGAGCTCAGCAGTGAGACGTTTATGAGCTGTTATTATTCAACATAAATGAATATTAGTCTATAGGTGTGACTTATTTAGAGGTAGCCAAAATATTCATGTCGCATTCATCTAAAAACAGAAAATCTTTTTACCGCAAGTGTAGTGATATTGTGTCAAAAATAGTAAGATATATGGCTGCGCTTGCAAATCTTCTATCAAATATTAGGCAGTCAAATATATTGGTAAACTCAGGGCCGATTAGTTTGTCGTTACTTTGTGTTTTTTAGCAATCATTTTTATGGAAACGAGTACAACCTGAATTTTTGTCGTTTTAACAAACGCTACAAAATTTATTCAAACTAATCGTGTATAACACCAACATCGATGGTTTACTCGAATGCGAAATATCATGATTACATTAATGTCAAAAAATTCAATGACGTTTACAAGTTTACATTACAATTACACACACATTACACTATCAAAATTTTACCGCCAATTAGGATAGGATTATTTTGTGAATTTGGTATTTTTTTTAAAAATATGGGATAATTTACGTTACTTAGATAAATCTTTCTTTCAAGTACACAAAACTGAACAAGCTAATAATTTATTTTTGATAATAAAATCTTTGCAACATTTTTAAGCGATATTAACTATTGGGTTAACAAATCTCTCTCTTTTAATCTCTCTTTTTACATTTTTTTGATGTACGATGTTCGCCGAAAAAGTAATTGAATTGCTTAAAGAAGCAGAAAGAAATCCTGATACCATAGATCAATTCAATGTAAGTTTATCATTACCCAATTGTTGTTTACCATTAACAAATATAAGTATGTAAAATCTAAATAAACTAAGTTCATTTTGATCTTAACTAGCGAATGTCGTAAATCTTAACATCGCTTTGTATTATTTTATTATTTATAAATGTTGTGTATTTCAGGATGAAAAAATACGTCAAATATTAGAAGAAATGAAATTATTATTTAAATTGAACTTGAATGATGCGTAAGTAAAATATTGAAGACTTAAATTTTTTGCCAACTAGTCTTCTAATATTACATTAATTATGTCTTGTAATTTTTAAATATTTAAGCACTTATATAAAAAAATGTCATACAAGTTATCGAGCTATTTTAATTGTATTAAAAATTAACAAGCCCCGGTTAAGGTCCTGTTATAACTTAGTGTGACAAGTTTAATAATCTAAATTTAGGTTTGTGTACTTGTCCGAAATAAACACCATAATAAGTAATTTCTGAATATTATTTAATAATTATATCTAATGACACTACTCATTCAGTTTTTACCCCAGCAGGAGGGGTAGACTAAAAAAATGCTGGTTTGATATTGTAAAGGGTGATTTATATGTGTGCTAATGGATTGGATGGACCTAGGATGCTGATAACTGTGTGAAGTGAAGAAGAAAAGTCAGAAAGTGGACCCTGGGTACTGAAGCAGAGGTTTAGGTTGCAATCTGGATTTAACACCAAGATGATAATAACTACTCATTCAGTGATTTTAAGTGACTGTATGGTGAGTTTGATTCTTAAACCAGACTGAATATATGTATGTTTTAATTTGAATGTACATGTTTATGAAATAACTAAAAAGTTTTAATTATAATTCATAAAGTTTTAGTTTTAAATGTTAATAAAATAGATATATTAAAGGCACAAACTAAATCTGCTAAAAGAAGCATTATGTTTGAAAATAGATTGCCAATTTTCAAATTTAATTAATGAAATCATTTTTTTATGTGTATGTATATCTCCTAAGTGAAATATATATTTTTATGAGCAATAAAACTATAAACCTAACTGTGTAAGTAATATATTTACACATTTCAGTAATGCTACAACAGACAACAAATCACTATGGACCACAGTTCAAGTAAGGCATTCAGCATTGGAACGTAACAAACGCTGTCTACTCGCATACCTTTATAATAGGATGAATAAAATAAAGAAATTACGATGGGAATTTGGTTCCGTTCTACCTCCGGATGTAAGAGAGTTACTTTCAGATGACGAATATGACTGGTTTACAAAATATTCCTCTAATTTGGCATCATATATGAGGTCTCTAGGCCATGATATTGGATATCATGGGATTGATTTGACAGAAAACTTAAAGCCACCGAAATCGCTCTATATAGAAGTGTTATGTTTGGTTGATTATGGAAAATTGGAGCTAGACGATGGAGATGTTATCACTTTGAAGCTAAATAGTAGACATTTTTTACCAAGATCTGATTGCCAGACCTTGATACGGCAAGGTATTTTGAAACAGATCACTTGATTAAAATATAGTAATATTAAGAAGTGTTTTATTCACAACAAACACATAAAAATAGAGAAGTAAACATTAGTCTAAGGAAGTATTTTTCAATCTTTTTGAATACACGACCCCTATAAGAGTTGAAAAATTCTAGCGACCCCCTTGGGCCATAGAGACAAAAAGTTATTAAGGTAATTTATAACACTATGTTTATGATTTTCTCTATTTTGGTACATATATTTATCATTAAGACCTACATTCTGTAAAAAGTCACGACAGCTTTGAAAGTAAGTACGAGGTATGTTGGTAAGGCTGCGTTAAGGACGATACTTCGCGGCGTTGTCACACCTCATTGTCGTCGCGGGCTAGATCTTTTTCCTTTTGCCGGTGACCCGCCCAGTAAGGCTCAGGGCCGCGACCCACAGATTGAAAAATACTGGTCTAAGGATTGGATAATTGTTTGAAATTTTTTGTAATTCAGTATACAGGAATCCCCCTTATAACACGGTATTCTTATAACGCATTTTCATATTACGCGATTTCAGTCCCTCATATAACACAGGTATTGCCCAATATAACACAGGTATTGCCCAATATAACGCAGGGATTTTACACGTTATATTTCTGTACTGTGAAATTTGAAATTAACATTTTTTTATAGTTACATATGCATAAGTTTTTTTTTATTTATTTAAAATGTTCTTAGTTTCATTTTAATAAAAAGCACATATTTCGTTCGTAACATAGTTTTTTTCTTAATATTCGATCCCCTATCCCCTCGATAAATCCCCTTTAAAGAGGGATAAATCCCCTTTAATAACGCGTTATATGGGGTCATACAAGCGCGTTATACGAGAATACTCTTACAACGCGTTTTCTATAACGCGGAACCAATCTACCGTTTATAGGGGGATTATTATATTAATTTATATTGTAGGCTCAAAACTAAATTAAATGAAAAATTTAATTCTGTTTATCCCCAAATATTAAATGCATGTTCAGAATCTTTAATTAATATGTATTTATTAACAAAAAAAAATTAAGTATGTACATTGGTGGTCTTATAAAATTAGAAACACTACCAACGGTCCTTGACATTATGTAAGATATTTCACCACAATCGTTTTTATTTTGAAATTAAACAATAAATAGGACAACAATATGTTCGATGATTTATCATTTATTAGAAAAACAATATAAATCCCATTACACATTTCAATATGTGTATAATTCCAGTTTCAATATTACATTACGGTCAAACATTTAAATCAGTTTTAAGGTATGAACAATAATGGTCAACTAATTAGAAACAACAAAAATATAAAAAAATAATATGTTTTTAAGTATTGTTATTTACGAAATAGCTACTATTCACAGCCTACCAATAGTTATAATTAATATTTAGTGGCGTATCCCTTATTTTCAATAACAGCACTGCAACGACGTGGCATTCATTCAATCAATTTCATACATTTTTCTAATTCCATGCTTCAACAAATGCTTCATATAGTTTGTTTGAGACTTTCATTTTAACAAAATACCAGAGATTTTCTATTGGGTTTAAATCCGGATTATTTGCTGGCCCGTCTAAAACGGATATACGCTGTTTGCTAAGGAAACATTTTACGCTATTGGCCGTGTATTTAGGGTCATTGTCATGCTGAAAGATCCAGGTTACAGGCAAATGATCGTCCGAGTAGGGAATCATTGTGTGCTCTAAGATATTTTTGTAATTGCCATTGATCCATTGCACCTTCAATCTTCCGAACGGGTCCAACTCCACATCCAGAAAAAACACCCCCAAACTTTAATGTTAGGTACCGCCATCGTGCTTGACTATACTCCTTGTGTATTTATAATTAAAAGCATTGTTTACAGGACGTCTAACATAGCGCTTTCCATCGGAATTTACCATATTTATTTTAGTTTCATCTGAAAATAACACTTTTTTCCATTCTCGTACCGTCCAATTAAAATATTTTTTAGCGAATAATAATCGCTTCTCTCGGTGTTGCTTGGTAAGAAGCGGTACCTTTCAAGAGATTCTTCCAAACAATTTAGCTTCCACTAATCTTCGGCGTATCAATCAGTATTGATGAGATGTTTCTCGGGTCATCAGGCGAAAAATCTTAATTTTTAATCTGGTTGGAGCCTTTACTTGGGTCTTTTATAGCAACACGAACGATTAGCGTATCTTCTTTGGGAGAGGTTTTTTTTGGCCGTACCTTTCTAAGAACATTATCAGCAGTTTCATGTGTTTTATAATGATCAATTGCATTAAAAACTTTCTTAACAGAACAATTTAAATGATCAACTATTCTTCTGTACGCCCACTTATGATCTATATGTAAATTAACAATTATTTGCCTAGTTGACGCGTCACAACTTTTACTTTTGCCCATTTTGAACAAAATAGATTAAATTTTGAATTGCCGCCAAAATAATAGAAAAAGCTAAGAAAGAAATGTTATTCTCCAATTTCAAAAAAAGGACGAGCTATGGAAGCTTTTTTAAAATGTTTCTAATTAGGCGTCCAAGCGGCCAGTAACAGAAAATAAACTCCCACATGTGTAAGACTCTTTTTGTAATTAAAAGTAAGATATCTTTTATATTTTATGCATTTAATGAGTTTTTTTATTTGAGTGGCTATATTATTGCATGATTATTAATTATTGAATGTTTATAATTTTTACGAACATTTGTACGTTGAAGTTTTACTTTCTTTATTCATAAGAAGAAGTGTTTCTAATTATATGACCACCATTGTATATCAGTTGTCTAGTATCCATAACACAAGTGCTTACAAGTTAGTCTGGGACTAGATGGCGTGTGAGAAATGTCCTAGTATATAAAAAAAATTGGCCTAAGTTATTTGAACTTCTTGTCCTAAAGTAGTCCTATTGTGATGGATAAAAGTTAGCCAATTTCGAGCAATTGCATTGTTGGAGGATCTTCAGCGCCCAAATAGTTGGACTCACACAAAAAAATATTCTAGTCAAAGAATAACACAATTTAAGGGTAGAATATTAATCATATTTTGTTAGTGTGTAAGTGAGTACACCAAGCTTGGTTTCTTCGGGAGTACTAGCGCGGTATACCCAAAGTCCAGTCTCCAGACGGGGCGCGTAGTAATGGCGTGTTGCAAGGTGCCTTCATGAAAACGTTTTTTCGTCCTTGACCTGAAAATGCTTCATGCATACCCCTTCACAGTTCATATTCTCCAAAGAGCAGGGTATGAGAAAACATTTTCCATTCAGAAAAAAATGGATGGATCGATTCGCTTGTTAATCGGTAATTGGTGTATTTTTAAATACATTCAAAAGCTTTGTTGCAAAGCGCATTATAGCACAATCCATTTATCTGTGCAGAGGCGGAGAAAGAATACTAACCTCTGCGGCCGGGGTCGGCCTGTCGTAAAAGGCGACAAAACAACCCACCCCTGGCTATGTGTTAGGCCCCCAAGCCCGTCTGGATGGCGACCACCTTTGGTCTTAAGTATTCCGCCATAATAAACTTGTGTTGTGTTCCGGCATTGGTGACCCAAGTTCCTGTACCCTTATGTGACATCAGCGTGTTCGCGGTGCCATTGGTGTTGCAAACACCCATAGGCGACGGTAACTGCTAAATTCTAAGCGGGCCGTCAGCCTATCTGCTGTCCTACAGCAAAAAAAAAATACGGATATGATGGGTATAACGGCCGCCATGATGCCCCGCCGCTCACATAGGTGTGCGTGTTCCGGCGGCTAACTCCACATCATCGAGGGGTAGTCACCCTTCGAGTGGAAGCCGAGGTAAAGAGGTTCGCCTCAAGGCCCCTACCTGCCCCTGAAAAAGGGAAGAAGACCCACGAGAGATGGGCATAAAAGTATCATCTTTATTGATGAAAGATATTTACAAGTACACGCGTGAAATACCTAGTCAGGTCATAAGTATTGTCACACAGTAAAAACTTTTCTTTTAGAATGCTGGCCACAAAAAAGTTTATTGAATTCGAATTTCGAATTGTTCATGAAAATAAAAATGTATACTTTTAGAATTTTACTCATTTTTAAATATGGAGTGGACGCTTAAAGAAGACCGTGTTGCAGTTATTGCGTTGCATCGTTGCGGTTACGCGCCAATTCAAATTTTTAGCATACTGAAAAATTTGAATATAACCAAAAGATTCGTTTATCGTACCATCAAACGATACAATGAAGACTCTAGTGTAGATGACAGGTCAAGAAGTAGTCGCCCTCGGTCTGTTAGGACTCCAGCAGTGATAAAAGCTGTGAAGGCACGAATTCAAAGAAATCCCAAACGTAAGCAGAAACTGTTGGCCCTTCAGATGGGGTTAAGCAGAACCACCGTGAAAAGGGTGTTAAATGAAGACTTAGGGCTTCGGGCATATCGAAGAAAAACAGGACATCGTTTGAATGCTCGTCTAATGGACCTGAGACTGAAGAGATGCCGCGCTTTGTTGAAGCGGTACGCGGGAAAAAAAATATCGGGAAATTCTTTTTTCTGATGAAAAAATGTTTACCGTAGAAGAGAGCTACAACAAACAAAATGATAAGGTGTACGCACACAGTAGTGAAGAAGCGAGCAACCGTATTCCGCGTGTCCAACGAGGTCATTTTCCATCCTCGCTCATGGTATGGTTGGGAGTTTCTTATTGGGGCTTAACAGAGGTACATTTTTGTGAGAAAGGTGTAAAAACGAATGCTGTTGTGTATCAAAATACAGTCCTGACGAACCTTGTGGAACCTGTTTCTCATACCATGTTCAATAACAGGCACTGGGTATTCCAACAAGATTCGGCGCCAGCTCATAGAGCGAAGAGCACACAAGACTGGCTGGCGGCGCGTGAAATCGACTTCATCCGGCACGAAGACTGGCCCTCCTCCAGTCCAGATTTGAATCCGTTAGATTACAAGATATGGCAACACTTGGAGGAAAAGGCGTGCTCAAAGCCTCATCCCAATTTGGAGTCACTCAAGACATCCTTGATTAAGGCAGCCGCCGATATTGACATGGACCTCGTTCGTGCTGCGATAGACGACTGGCCGCGCAGATTGAAGGCTTGTATTCAAAATCACGGAGGTCATTTTGAATAAACTTTAATGTCATAAGAATCTATGTTTTGTTAAGTTCATTTTGGTATATGAATGGTTACATAATGAATAAACCCTTTACAATTATTTTACATTAAACATGTGACAGAATTTAGGACCTGACTAGGTATAAGGTGTATTATCACAATAAAAAAATGCGTCAGTATAAACAAGCTAAACGCACGTTTATAAGTCAAAAAAAAATTGTAGTTTCTTTGAGATTTCTTGAATTTACTTTTATTAGGCACAAGTTTCAGCTAAAATAAGGTCAAATAGTGCAGCAGTTAACGGTTATTTGCATTGCTCTAGTGCAAACTCAGTGCTTTAGTCCTGACAAAATGACGTAATGTAGTGTCTAACACGTCAGTGATTATTTGAATATAATGTAAATTAATAAAAACGTAGTATAAATGTGTTTTGATTAATTTCACCATATGATATAGATTGATCTATGCAGGGGCGGAGAAAGAATATTGAACTCTGCGGCCGGGGTCGGCCTGTCGTAAAAGGCGACTAAACTATCCAAGCTAGGTGGTGTGGTCCAAGCCCGTCTGGATGGCAATCACCCTTGATTTAATAAATAAGCCACCATAATAACATTGTATTGTGTTCCGGCAGAAGTGACCAGGTTCCTCCATCTATGCGGATAGCAGCGTGTTCGCGATGACCCTGGCGTTGCAAACCATTCATCTTTTGTATTTTAGATTTCTAAAAATGTACCCGATGTATTTAATGACACCGATACTTGCTGAAAGTGGTTTTTACTGCGCTGGGTTTTAACAGGTAAACTCCAAACACTAATGTTATTTCAGTAACTACCATATAACGGAGGAAAATCCATAAAATCGGTCATTCCCTGAAGGTTTACATAATACACACTCTACTTTCAACTGTTACTATATTTAAAGTAGAAGCGTTCTTTGATTTTAAAATAGATTTAAAAAAAAATGTACTAGGTAGTAACAACATGTATACTTATTTTGAATTTTTTGAAATCATAAGTTTCACGAAGTGTTGCCTTATTGATAGGGAAATTTATTGGAGGACAAAAATATACTTTCCCGAGGAGTTTATGGCGATTTGGTTTCTACCAATACGTATTTGTTCGTTACGTAAGTTTGTGATCGACTGGTGGGTGTGTAATAATGTCAGTTTATTTATTTTATTTACGCAAGTAATGGGGCTATACTAAACTGACGTACGTGGCAAGTGGCCTTTTGTAAAAACCAAATATATTTAACATATTTTTTTTAAAACAGTTGACAGCCTTGTACATTATTATTACAATTTTATACGAACACTCACAGAAAGATATCTACATATTTATTTTACATCTATATTTACTATTTACACTAAACGCTAATATTATTTAAACTTAAAAATTTATTTAAATTATTAATAAACTGACTATCTACTATAGTTAATAAAAATTACATTAATGGGACGCGGGATGTCGTTGGGAAGGATATCATCTAAGGGAGAAGAAATTCTTAGGCAATCTAAGAATATATGTTCATCTGAACATTCGTCTAAGCTGCACTCATTTATAGAGCTTCACAAATTCTAAGTTTATTCAAAAAAACCGGTGTGCATACATGTCTAAGACGCAGACGGATTGTAACGGAAGTAATTTTTTTGGCTGATGACGATAACGAAAGAACCAAGAGATTGAAGGGATAGAGGGTTGTAAATTGCTATAATGCTTTGCTGTGATCTTACTAGATTTTTGCTACCACTCATTCCAAATTTTAATAATTCAGTAAGGGCACGTAAATTACGGGGGAAGCATCTGTTGTATTTATTAGGGCGCCTTCAAATTAGCCGCAAAGTGTCGCGTCGCAGCAGCGCGGCTGCAGCGCTGCGGCGCTGTAGCTAGCTTAAGTTACAGTACATATTGTAGTATTTATCATCATCATCATTATCTTAGCGATGAATCCCGGTTGCAGCCCAAACCCTCGCTTCGCTCGGCACCCGGGGTCCGCTTTCCGACTTTTTCTTCTCCACTTCGCACGGTCTTCAGCATCCCTGGTAGTGAGCCCATTGGCACGCTTATCACCCTTTACGACGTTAAGCCAGCTTTTTAGGTCTACCCCTCCTGCCGGGGCCCGGCGGAGGCGGCATGGCCAGACATTTGTTTCCCACGTAAGCATCCGGTTGCCGTAAAACGTGGCCGTACCAACGGAGCCGACACTCCTACAATTTATCCGCAATGTCATGGACATGAAGACTGCCGCGAATGCGGGAGTTCCTACCACGGTCCTTCCGCGACACTCCACACATCTACCGCAGCATATTCATCTCCGTGACACGCAGTTCTTGCTTGTGTCGCTCTAAAACCGGCCACGCTTCACAGCCGTATAAAAGGACAGGCCTAATGATGGTCTTATATACCTGTCCCTTCAACTTTACCGGCATCTTGGGGTCACAAATGACCCTAGTTACCTCACGCCATTTAGTCCACGCGGCAGCAATGCGTGCCTTGACGTCGCAATCGATGTCACCAGACGCGTGAAATACAGATTCCAGCTATTTCACTTGATCCGTGCGCTCGACAGTGTCGCCGTGAATTAAGTTTAGTATTATGTTTTATTATTTATACAAACATTCATTTTATATTAATGTAAGTTATTTAATTTAATATTATTATTAAGTAGGTACGCCACAAATATTAGTAACTGTCCATTGCAATCTACAACTGGGCTCGAGTCTCCCATCAAAGGGAACGGGTAGACCCATCACACTTGTCCAAGGTGAATTGGCGGGTTACACATACCGGTGATCTCACTATGCAGGTTTCTTCTTCATGTTTTTCTTCACACTTCACAGTCAGTACATGGCAATTATGCTATAATACGCATATTGTAGTATTTTATATTCACCACAAAATATTAATATGTTATGCTATATTTTTTTAAGATAAGCGGTTAATCGTAATAGTCGAAAACGAATAGTTTATCGTTAGATGTTCTTCGCATTTAAATATTTCATTTTTACATCATATGAACCCTGAATGTTTGTGACATGTGTTTATCTTTTCATTTTCCCTTTAATAGAAATGACGGTTCTGGTCAACTTGTTAGATCATTGTATGATTTTAAAATAATCCGTAGGGGGGGGGGGGACGGTCAGGTTTTTGTGGGACTCGCAGCGGCTGAACCCTTTCTACTCTGGTAGGTTCCTACTTCGTTTTCTTAGGTATAGGGTGTAAACGGTGGAACCCGGCTATCGCCATCATCTGTAGTTCGTTAACCTCGACATTTCAGTTTCGATTCCTCAAGTTGATTCTGAAAATTTATTCTTGTATTTACTTTTGACATTCAAGGGTCTGTCCCGATATTATATTCAAGGTATTTCCTGTGTACGTCACACAGATTAGTCTGGGAATATACATTGCTGACTAATTATTTTAAATTAGTCAGCAATGTATAATTATCCTATATCTTTATACGAGCAACAATTTAGTATCGGGGGCGATAAATCAATCTAGCTAGGAATCATTTCTAGAAAATGTCAAAAGGTGGCGTGTGAGTAATCCCAATTTAAACTGAAAAATGACTCTTGCTGACATCTATCGGCGAATAATAATACTATTTTTTTTAAATTGCTTTAACGACACAACAACACTAAAGCTATTCCAGCAGATGGCGTTGTTAAGTAACACGAAGTCAATGAGTGTTTGCTTTGAGGTTAGACTAAGAAAATCAATTGTTAATTTCCAAAAAACACAATTTATAAAAAACAAAATACCGAGCAAAGCTCGGTCATCCGGATATTTACTAATAATGGAGGACCCAAAAAAAAAAAAATAGATTTATTAGCTTCTAAAGTGAGTTGATAAGTTTCACCTTCATACTTAGCTTTTTATGCTTAGTATGAAAGCTTAGTAGCTAACTTTTGGAGATGTTCGAGAACGTAATGGACAGAAAGAACTAAATGGAGATAAATTTTCAGAATCAACTTGAGGAATCGAAACTGAAATGTCGAGGTTAACGAACTACAGATGATGGCGATAGCCGGGTTCCACCGTTTACACCCTATACCTAAGAAAACGAAGTAGGAACCTACCAGAGTAGAAAGGGTTCAGCCGCTGCGAGTCCCACAAAAACCTGACCGTCCCCCCCCCCTACGGATTATCTCATTAGGATTCATTTGGGACGTGACGTATGTGTGTAAAGTGTGAATAATGATTCACGATCAAAAGCTACATAGTTGTCTACTGAAGAGCATGACCTACATAGCGCAACGGATTTCCCAGGAACGTCAACGGGGCTCACGGATTCAATTTTCGTCACGAATCTGAGTGTGTAATATATATTTAGATATTCTCCATGCAGGGGCGAAGTAAGAATACAGACGCCTGCGACCGGGATCGGCATGTCGTAAAAGGCGACAAAATAACCCCAGCTATGTAGGTAGGGCTCCATAACAAGGTAGGGCTTCATAACAATCTTGTGTGGCGCCTCACTCGCCACCTGATTTGTAACACTGATAAAATCTAAGAATTGTATACTTTCTTATATATTCTTCTTTCCAGATATATGTATACTTTTTAGAGACTTTTCGAGAAGATTGATATGTCAATACAAAATGTAATAATATTAGAGTCTGTTACTAAATTATTTTATAATTATATTAGATAAGTTTTGTAATTTTTAATTAGTTATCACACAATAACATGATACACACCATGATTAAAAATAGTGAGCCAGTGAAATATACGTGTTTGATTAAATCTCTCGCTTAGAGAATCTACCCCATAGGAGGTCCGGTTAATCCTCCAAACTTGTATTGTGTTCTGTAATTAGCGACCCAGGTTCCTGTATGCTAAGGCAGTGGTGCGCAAACTTTTTTTGACTACGACCCCTTCAGTAGAGAGAAATTTTTTGGCGACCCCTAGATAATTGTCCACAAATACGATGTACTTTTGTGCATATTATGTATATTTCGCGCATTTCTTTCGGTTTCATGAATAAAAACATTGTTATATACAACACATATAAATTTTGTTTATAACCAGATGACCCGGTGATCTTCGTATCACCGACAATATTTGTGTAAAATGTGGTCAAAACTTAAGCCGAACAAATGAGGATCTGGATCGGAAAACACATATGATTTTTATCCGTGCAGGGGCGGAGAAAGAATACTAACCTCTGCGGCCGGGGTCGGCCTGTCGTAAAAGGCGACTAAACAACCCACCCTAGCTACGTGGTAGGGCTTTAAGCCCGCCTGGATGGCGACCACCTTTGGTCTTAAGTATGCCGCCATAATAACCTTGTGTTGTGTTCCGGCATTGGTGACCTAAGTTCCAGTACCTTTATGGGACAGCAGCGTGTTCGCGATGCCACTGGTGTTGCAAACATCCATAGGCGATGGTAACTGCTAAATTCTAAGCGGGCCGTCAGCCTGTCTGCTGTCCTACAGCAATAAAAAATAAAAAAAATATGATATCCGATAAAATGCAAACCAGGTTTATATTTGAAAGGCTTTTCAGGGTCCAAATTCCAACAAGAATGGAATGGACAAAGGGACCAGATCCACCGGAACATAATAGTCTGGTATGGTACACTGATGGATCCAAAATGGAATCAGGTACAGGGGCGGGAGTATACGCGAAAGACTAAAAATTTAGTAAAAGCTTGGGAAAAATGGCAAGTGTATTCCAGACTGAAACATATGCCATAATAACCTGTGCTCAGGAGAACATAGATAGAGGCACCAAAGGCAAATCTATATATATTCTGCAATTAAATATTCAAGCTGTTCAATTCAATATATTCAAGCTGCAATCAAGCCTATCGCCTCTTTCAAAGTTGACTCCGGACTTGTCCTGGATGCCATTCAAACCCTAAATAGGCTTGGAAGGCATAACAGGGTAAGATTAATGTGGGTCCTGGGACACGAAGGAATTCATGGCAATGAAATGGCAGATGAACTGGCAAGAGAGGGCTCAATTAATGATTTTATAGGTCCAGGACCATGTGTAGGCATTCCGACTAGCTTCGTGAAAGCCACATTCAGGGACTTTACAGACCGCAGTCAACAACAACACTGGCTGACTAGAATCGGCCTGGAACACTTCAAAAAATTTTTGGGATCCACGTACAAAGCAAGAGGATCCATCTGGAACATGAGCAGGGGGCAAATACACTACTTGCTTGGGGCCTTTACTGGGCACTTTGGAACCAATAACATGCTCGTGAAGATGGGTCTAACCGCGACACCCATGTGCAGGTTGTGTGGGGAACATACAGAACGCATGGAAAACCTACTGTGTACATACGATGCATTGGCCAGGAGGCGAATGAATCTTTTGGGGGTATCCGACACCAGAAGACTACAGGCTCCTATCTCCATATCTAATTGTTAGGCTCATGAAGTAAATCTTCAATGAGATTGGAGAGGAGTGAATGCTATCTAGGGGAACACAAAAGATCCCATGGGATCGAAGTGTCTGAGATATTTCTCGGCCCCGAAACAAGATAAGATAAGCCGAACAAAATGAAAAGCCTATTGAACAAAAATCAAGTGAAGCACTAATTAACATCAAAACGGACATTCGTCTTTCGTCAATCTCGGATGCATTAAGATTTCCAGATATAAACATAACCGCCGAAGAGTTGAAAGAATAGGAAATGATCGAAGCCGAGCTGAGTGATATCAGCACGCCAGGTTCGCCTTCGCCGTCAGAATTCAATTCATTTAAACGTCAATCTTTATAATATGCTAAAGAGGTAGATATGGCAAGCTCTTACTTTCCATCATACCTATGTACACACTTCTTATTCCATCATTTCACACCGATTAGGTATATTTACAAAATAAAGTTTGCTTATAATAAAATTATTTGAATTGTATTGAATTTAAAAATTCGTTGAATTTTATTTTGGACGAATATGTTTTAGTAACAATTCAAATGAATTCAAAATTTTTATCAACATTAAATGCCCAGTTACACATTTAATAAATTTAAAGTTTTCTGATATTACTATATTGGTAACTATATTTTTTGTCTATTTTTTGCGGTGCGTAAATATATAAACATGATGATTTTCCGACTCGCGAACACGTGACGTATAATTGCCTATGCGCGAAACAGTGAAACTCCAAGTTGATTCTGCAAACTTACAACGACTGGCCTTGTGATTTATATATGGTCATCACAAAGGCCAAATGCACGGGAAATCGTAGACGCATAAAAACGAATGGCAAATCCGTTGGAATCATCTGTATACGCGGGATCAAGACATCCTCTCATTTGTATTTTTCCTTGACGATCTTAGCCCTGATGACGTTATTCATTAGTTTTTTTACAGCCAGTCTTGTTCCATTGCACATTCAAGGTTCATTATTATTATGCAGCATAATCCAGGCAATTCCAGGGAATTTAAAAACTCTGTGGGATAGTTGACTACGTCATCCTGGTTTGTAACTATGTCAACTGATTTGTAAGAAAAAATCTCTCCTGAACGAAAATTCTGAATGGTCGCATTAAGGTCATTGACTTCTTTGTTTTTGGCCGTCAATATTGCTCGTTCACTCAGCCAATTTTGGTTTCTGAACTGTAGTTCTATATCCGTAAAAACCGCTGAATAACCTTCATTTTTGAGTCAGTGTTAATCTGGTCGAGGTACCAATTGTGATCTTACTATTTCCAATATCTAATAAATGCTTCGAAAACACAATCGCAGTTTGATTTTGTTGCAAAAACACCCGTATGTTAGTTGTTAATTGGAGTGTCTTTACATGCCACCACAAATTAGATGATTTTAGGCATGCGTTTAGTTCGTCAGCAACAGTTGATCGGGGAATAGTTTTTTTAATACTGTAGGACAGCAGACAGGTTGATGGCCAGCTCAGAATTTAACAGTTACCGTCGCCTATGGGTGCCCTCAACACCAGTGAATATTCTTTGTTCGCCCCTGCACGGATAAACTCGCCTTCGCCAATCACTTAGATATCAGATTCACCGAGGACTCAGCCTACAAAGTAGCATCGCAACGTCTCCACGACGTGTCATCAGCTCAAAAGTTTATAAAAAACTGCCCGGGAAACATCTGTTAAAAAGAAATCGCCTTGGAAACATATTTTACGCAAGTTTCAATACAGATAAAATAAATAACTACAGTTGAAAGACCAAAAAATTATAGAACTGAAGAATCAATGAAAATTACAAGAAAAAGATAAAACGTTTACAAAATGATAAACGGGTAACAGATGTACATAAAAAAACAAAAGAAAAATCTATCTGAAAATAAAAATAAACAACTGGTTGTTGAACCGGAATTAAAGAAAATGTCATAATGTATTTTGAAGAAGATGAAAACAGTAGAATTTGCGTGGGAAAAAAAGAATTTGTCACGAAAGGACAAAGAAAACAGAAGCGCTATCTTACCGACAGTTTGTAGAATCTATCTAAAAAGTAACTTGAAACCAATCCTCAACAAAAAATAAGGTACAGTGCATTTTGCAAGCTTCGTCCAATTTGGGTACGCGTTCCAAACGTCAATAATCGAGAAACATATTTGTGTAAAAATCACGAAAATATGGAGCTGGTTATCTGGGTAAAAATAATCTAATTGAGGAAAAATCTGTAAATGAGATTCTACAATCTTCTTAATAAAGAGCCAATTAAATACAAAAATTAATTTTAGAATAGTAAAAAAAAAACCTGAGCTATCTTATACTAAATTTACAGAACAATAAAACATAAGTAATCGAAAAATAAAATGAGTACAATTAGAGTAAAAAAAAGCATACATAAAAGAGAAAAGTAGAATAAATAACATACGCAATGCTAAAAACACATCAGTTATCCTTTGTATTATATATGTAAAAATACCTAGTCTATACAAATAAATAAAATTGGAGTGTCTGTTTGTAATATTAAAATAACCGTTTTTTACTAAGTGCATTCGGACGTATACACGGTACCAAAACAACATTTTTTTCAATTTTTGTCTGTCTGTCTGTTTGTTCCGGCTAATCTCTGAAATGGCTGCACTGATTTTGACGGGACTTTCACGGGCAGATAGTCTATTTTTTGGTCTCGGGAAAAACCCTCTCTCGACGGGTTCCCCCGGCCCGGGGGGGACCGAGGAATATGTGGGACTCCGGGAAAGATGTTCGGCCATCCGACTACCCACTAAAAACCCCGCTGTTGTCGTGGCCCTGCTGATCTCGTGGCCCGGGCCGGCGCCGGCCCGCCCTTTGTTTCAAGGCGGGCCTCTTCTAAAGTGTTGGCGCCAGGGGGACGAAACCCTGACCGGGTTTCGTCCCCCCGGCGCTCTCCTGTAATAACTCTAGGAGTTGAGGGGGGCCGTGGAACAGCACGCGGCCCTTACCCTCGCGGCAATAGTGCGGGCGGCGGGTCCTCCCTCGAGGGGCCGCCCGCGGCCACTTTTTACGGCGGCCGGAGGTCGTTACTTGCCCTCCGGCGCAGCCGACGTGGCCTGCGTTGGCAGCAGAGGAGTGTGGTGGTCGACTCCCGCTTCCGCTCCGCCGCCTCCTTTGCGGAAATGACTGCCTCGCAGAAGTAGGCGACGGCCGTCCATCCAGGATGGGCAGATAGCTGATGTAACAAAGAGTAACTTAGGCAATTTTTATTTTAGAAAAAAAAATAGTTTTTGTTAAAAATTATGTTTCGGAAATTTTATATTCCAATTTAAGTTGACCTCAGATTTATATCATCAATCATATGAAATAGGGTTTAGCTTAGGATGGACTTTGTAGGTTCGAACGCACATACTCCGGAGGCGCATGGCATAACAGTTGCATTCGATAACACTGACTGTTTGCATATTTCATTTATTTATATTTTAGGGTTTATAGGGTTTTTGATCCAAAATAAACCATAAGATCCAAAAAATAGTGCCCAAAGTCACTATTCCACGCGGACGGAGTCGCGGGCATAGCTAGTATAATATAATAAACATACGTTTGTGGCACAAATTGAAATGGACTCATATCAAGGGCTAGATCTGTCTGCTTTCACTGATGCTCATATAGGAACATCTTTAACTTAAATTTAAAACTATGTAAAGATTGCAAGTTCCTAATGGGTGGCGGAATATTATGCCAACATCTAGTTGCGGAGTACCTGAAGCTACCTCGGAAAGTGGTTGTACGATGTCGTATTGTTTCGATCTGTATTGAACAATGACGAATGCCGGCAGATCTTTTAGAGCCCGCCCCAGCACAGGCGTTTTGGAACCTCTGGATCAATCCCTGCTTCCTTGCCAAAAGACGCGTACCAAAGACACTACAAGTTGTAGGCGTAGACTCTGATTAAGATAGGGCCTGATATTGTACAGTATCTATAGCTGGTAAAAATAAGTTCTAACTGATTTAGCCATATGTTTCTCAAATCGAGGATCGTAAACCCTTTTAATATTATGATACGCTATTGTTACTAATCCATTAACAAACTATGGACTTTGTCCGAAATAAATGATTATTATTATTATTCATACATTTAACGTAGGGCTTAGATTATTCAGCTTATTTTTACTACCGAAGATTAGATTAGAAGAAAGAAAGACTAAATGTCTTTGTTGGATTTAGTAGCAGACAGTTTTTTCTGAACCATGAAGATATCCGTGAAAGATCATTATTTTGATTATGACAGAGTCAATTTATGAAGGCTTAAATGTTATATACCTAGTCAGGTCATAAATTCGGTCACATGTTTAATGTAAAATAATTGTAACAAGTTTATTCATTATGTAACCATTTATATACCAAAATGAACTTAACAAAACATAGATTCTTATGACATTAAAGTTTATTCAAAATGACCTCCGTGATTTTGAATACAAGCCTTCAATCTGCGCGGCCAGTCCTCTATCGCAGCACGAACGAGGTCCATGTCAATATCGGCGGCTGCCTTAATCAAGGATGTCTTGAGTGACTCCAAATTGGGATGAGGCTTTGAGCACGCCTTTTCCTCCAAGTGTTGCCATATCTTGTAATCTAACGGATTCAAATCTGGACTGGAGGAGGGCCAGTCTTCGTGCCGGATGAAGTCGATTTCACGCGCCGCCAGCCAGTCTTGTGTGCTCTTCGCTCTATGAGCTGGCGCCGAATCTTGTTGGAATACCCAGTGCCTGTTATTGAACATGGTATGAGAAACAGGTTCCACAAGGTTCGTCAGGACTGTATTTTGATACACAACAGCATTCGTTTTTACACCTTTCTCACAAAAATGTACCTCTGTTAAGCCCCAATAAGAAACTCCCAACCATACCATGAGCGAGGATGGAAAATGACCTCGTTGGACACGCGGAATACGGTTGCTCGCTTCTTCACTACTGTGTGCGTACACCTTATCATTTTGTTTGTTGTAGCTCTCTTCTACGGTAAACATTTTTTCATCCGAAAAAAGAATTTCCCGATATTTTTTTCCCGCGTACCGCTTCAACAAAGCGCGGCATCTCTTCAGTCTCAGGTCCATTAGACGAGCATTCAAACGATGTCCTGTTTTTCTTCGATATGCCCGAAGCCCTAAGTCTTCATTTAACACCCTTTTCACCGTGGTTCTGCTTAACCCCATCTGAAGGGCCAACAGTTTCTGCTTACGTTTGGGATTTCTTTGAATTCGTGCCTTCACAGCTTTTATCACTGCTGGAGTCCTAACAGACCGAGGGCGACCACTTCTTGACCTGTCATCTACACTAGAGTCTTCATTGTATCGTTTGATGGTACGCTAAATGAATCTTTTGGTTATATTCAAATTTTTCAGTATGTTAAAAATTTGAATTGGCGCGTAACCGCAACGATGCAACGCAAACTGCAACACGGTCTTCTTTAAGCGTCCACTCCATATTTAAAAAAGGAGTAAAATTCTAAAAGTATACATTTTTATTTTCATGAACAATTCGAGATTCGAATTCAATAAACTTTTTTGTGGCCAGCATTCTAAAAGAAAAGTTTTTACTGTGTGACAATACTTATGACCTGACTAGGTATATTACTGTGTATCGTCAGTATACTTAAGAAACTTAGAGTACTTATTTTCCTCTATGATATCAGCAGTGTACAGTATAAATAACAATATATAAGGATATATAAGAACATATATAAGAGACCTAATATAGAACCCTGAGAGACTCCTCTATTGACTTTTGCCTACTCAGAAAACAGCAATAATGAGCGTAATGGATTTGGCGGTGGGACCAATTTTGGTAATTTTACTTTACCACCAGCACAACATAATCCAGCAGATTAACCGCTGTATTTTTACGCTTTACAATATTAACAAATGGTTGTAATTTCCCCAATTGCTACGGATTGGTCGGCACAATAATTTATTTCGAGGTCGTAGTAAAATGCTACTCGTTCCAGGTTTACAGGAGCATTGCGTCTGCGGAGTCGCTGTATTTCATCGTGGCGTACTCGCTGTTGTTGTGTTTGATGTGCCTGAACTCGTTCCATTCTAAGTCTATATTCTTCATTATTATTCACTGTGGAACGCAATTCTGCCATACCAATACGAATGTTATCATTATCTGTCTCTCGCTAGTCATCAGTGCAGTTTGCACGTGAGGTAGCTCGTTGCACATTTGATTGACTTCGACGCTCTTAGTCATGTCGTCTTCTACTTGGCATTTTAAAACAATAACATATAAATCTTGCGCACTGATAAACTGATGATAGAATCGTCTTGAGATTTATTTACATTTATTTGTTAGACTTTTTTTATTGTGAAGTAACTGTTTTGTATTTCAACAAAACAGACCAAAGAGATTGGACCTCATACCACAGTTATGAAAGAGACAATTTTCGGAACGCACCTATAAACATTTAAACAACCAAGTAACACTTTTTAGGGACTAACATCAAATGTTTCACAGATTGGAACAGTTTGTATTGGAAAATTAAATTGTCGTTTTTAGTATTTTCCTTTACTTACGTCGGCATTATACAAGACATGTACGAGGACGTCACAACCAGAGTGCGCTGCCCAGCCGGTATAAGTGACGAATTTGAAGTAAAGGTTGATGTACACCAGGGTTCTGCGCTGAGCCCCTGCTTTTTAATCTGACAGCTAAGCTACAACGACCGCCCCCCTGGAACCTGCTCTACGCAGATGACATAGCACTTATCAGCGAAAATGCGAAAGACCTGCAACGAACACTGGAGCAATGGAGGGTCACACTAGAGGAGGCTGGTATGCGGATCAGTAAGCAAAAGACCGAGTACATGCACTGTAATTTCAGCGGTATAAGTAACAACAACATCATTCACCTGGAAGGCACGCCTCTAAATAAAGTCGATTGCTTCAAATATCTCGGCTCAATAATCTCCACAGATACTAGCATCGACGCCGATGTAAGCCAACGAATTAACACCGGTTGGATGAAATGGAGAGAGTTAACTGGTGTATTATGCGACAAGAGAATGCCAGTGCACATTAAAGGCAAAGTATATAAGACCGCTGTACGCCCAGCTCTAACTTATGGCGCTGAATGCTGGCCCCTCAAAAAACAACAAGAGGAAAGACTACATGTCGCTGAGATGAGGATGTTGCGTTGGTCGGGAGGTGTAACGCAACTAGATCGCATCCGTAACACATACATTCGTGGTAGCTTCCGAGTGAAACCTGTCCCAGAAAAGCTAATGGAAAGCCGACTTAGATGGTATGGCCATATAATGCGCCGCCCACCCGAACACATGACGCGCATAGTACTCGACATGTTTCTAGCCCCAAAAAAGCGAGGTAGACCCCGACTCACATGGTTGGCTGCTGTACACAAAGATATGAAGGATGCTAATTTAACACCGACGACGACCCAGGACAGAATGGCCTGGCGAAAAAGGACCAGGAGAGCCGACCCCAAATAATGGGACTAAGGCTAGGCAGAGAGAGAGAGAGAGAGAGTATTTTCCTTTACTTATTATTTATATTTTACCGTTTAAACTTTTCCTGAAACTTCCACAAATATTTCAAGATCAAAATTAGTCAAATCGGTCCAGCCTTTCTCGAGTTTTAGCGAGACAAACGAACAGCAATTCATTTATATGCATATAGATTTTAAGAAAATACCCTTTATATAACATAACAATCAGTAAAACTGCCCTTTAGCGAGATGTATGAGGCTACGAGTTTCTAATTATTTCATCAATGTTCGGATCTTTGTTGGTAATTGCAAGTCACTCAAGGTTTAAACGCGAGCAGTATTTAGTTTTTATTGCAACTAGTCTGCTAAATCCAGTTTCACATAAATATGTTGATGCAAATCTGATGGCATTCTTTCTTAAAACGGGATTTTGCCACGGATAACCAAAAATTTTGACAAGACTGAGTCTTAAATTGATTTCAAAGAGTACCATCACTACTCAAACCTATCAGCTGCTCTTTCTCACTAACTTGAATAGTTGAACTGCATAATATGTCGTGGGGAAATGGATCACGAATCCAACCAAGATCGTTTTCAGGAAAAATTTAGAATCTTATTGAAAAATTAAAAAATTGACGACCCCCAATAATCTCCTGATGACCCCCACAGGGGTTGTGACCCCTAGTTTGCGCACCACTACCTCAAGGGACTGCAGCGTGTTCGCGGTGCCCCTATCGTCACAAACAGCCATAGGTGACCGTAACTGCTTTGTAGTATTAAGTACTTGGTAACTATTAAGTAGCCTAGCAATAAAAAAGAATAGATTTATTTAAGTAAATTTAAAAAATCGAATATCATTTCAATACTGCTTTCCCATTCTAAGTAATTTGGAGCCTAAGTCAGGTAGGACAAGAAACTGCTAATAAGTGCTTCATAATTTTTTTATCCGTGCAGAGGCGGTGTAAGAATACTGACCTCGTTGGCTGGGGTCAGCCTGTCGTGAATGGCGACAAAAGAATCCACCCTAGCTATGTGGTAGGGTCCCAAGTCCGTCTGGAAAGTCTGGATGGCTACCACCTTTGGTCTTAAGTATGCCGCCATAATAACTTAGTGTTTTGTTCCGGCATTAGTGACGCAAGTTGCTGTACCCTTATGGGTGAGCAGCGTGTTTGTGATGCCACTGGCGTTGCAAACAAACGTTGGTAACGGTAACTTCTAAATTCTAAGAGAGCCGTCAGCCTGTCTACTGACCTAGAGCAATAGAAAAATCGTTCTACAGCGTCTTAAAAGGCGACAAATATAATTCCTGCTAGATTGCAGATAAATTGACTACTGGTTTTCTGTCTGAGTTAGGGTGTCAAGTGATAAGCGATCATGATTTAGACAAATTTATTCCATCCTGGACTTCTTCGATCAAGAACGTTCGTTTCGTTCGTTTTAAGTCAGGGAAAGCTATCTACGCAAAATGTCCTATGAATTCTACAAAGGTCATAACATGCTTTTAAGAAGTTGTCACTTGTCATTCAATTCCAAAAACGTTAATAATTTTTGTTTGGAGCTCCTGTACTACGCCGTATTTTTTTTGAAATCAAAATGATTCAGAGTTTCAACATTACAAATTTTCCTGTCATTTTAGACGAACTGTGTGTTTATTTTATTAGTTTGGAAAACCCATAGCACACACGTGCCAGTTGTTTATATTCTTGGATAACTTCTGATTTGTGAGTCAAGTAAAGTTTAGGTATTAATAATTACGCTCCATTAACGTGTGTTCAATGTCTCTGCATTTTTTTTTATTTTCCACCAAGCTTTTATTAACTTGACCTGTATGGTATATAGGTAACGGAATTTTCGGATTCGATTTTTACCCAATTTGAACGATCAAAAAAATTCTAAATTTTGCACGTTTTGTCAGGTCTTGACCTGATGACAATATACAAATTTAATAATTATGTTCCATATTCCCTATCAGGATCATCATCATCATCATCTTAGCGTTGAATCCCGGTTGCAGCCCAAACTCTCGCTTCGGCGCCCGGGGTCCGCTTTTGGACTTTTTCTGCTCCACTTCACACGATCTTCGGCATCTCTGGTGTACAGTCCATTGGCACGCATACCAACCCCTACGACGTCAAGTCAGCACTTTTTGGGTCTACCTCTCCTACCGGGACCCGGCGGTGGCGGCATGGCCAGACATTTTTTTCCCACATAAGTAGCTGGTTGCCGTAAAACGTGGCCATACCAACGAAGGCGAGACACTCCTGCAATTTATCTGCAATGTCACGGACATGAAGGCTGCCGTGAATGCGAGAGTTCCTAACGCGGTCCTTCCGCGTTGCTCTATAAATTTATTGTAGGATATTCATCTCTGTGGCTCGCAGTACCTGCTTGTGTCGCTCCAGCACCGGCCACGCTTCACATCCGTATAAAAAGACAGGCGTAATGATGGTCTTATAGACCTGTCCCTTCAATTTAACCGGTATTTTAGGGTCACAAATGACACCAGTCACCTCACGTTATTTGGCCCATGCGGCAGCAATGCATGCTTTAACGTCAGAGTCAATGTCACCAGACGTGTGAAATACAGATCCCAGGTATTTCACTTGTTCCGTGCGCTTGAATGTATCGTCGCCTATGCGCATGGGTATGAGATCTGTGGAGTTACAGGTCAAGTACTCGGTCTTTGCTACGTTGAGTTTCAGACCGCCGTTCTCAAGCGATTCCTTCCACGCCTTCATACGTCCCACCAACCAACCCCTGTCCGAAACTGTCAGCGCGATATCATCAGCATACATGAGCAACCATGGGGGCTGCTCATGTGAGTTCCTGATGCTGTCTGACAGTACGTCTAATACCACGCTAAACAGAAACAGACTAAGAACGGATCACTGGTGTACTCCGAGAGTGATGGGGAAGGATTTTGTGTCACCAACAGCGATCCGAACCACGGAATCGGAATCGCGGTACATGTCTCGAATAATGTCAATATAAGCCTCTGGAATCCTTTTAGATCGCAATACCCACCAGATTATCGCGCGAGGAATACAGTCGAAGGCCTTCTGCAATTCGAAAAACAGGCAATGCAGAGGTGTATTCTTCGCCCTGTTTTTCTCCGCGATAGTCCTTAGGGCAAAACCAGGGTCCATTGTCCCGTGACGAGGGCGAAACTCATATTGACATTCCGAGACAGTGTACTCCTGCCGAAACCGAGAGTCGATAACCCTCCCGAAGAGCTTCATGGTGTGAGACTGTGGTGTAAGGTGTGGATTCCTTATCAGGATCATCAGGATTAATTGCTGGAAGATGGCGTTAAATAAAAAAAACATTCACCGATTGGGAATAGACAACAAATAAATTATAGTTTAAAAAAAAACTAAAAATCACGCTTTTATAATTCATGATACTAAAAAGTAAAAAATAATTATTAATATAAGAATAAAATTAATGACGAGAAAATAAATGTCCCTGTTCTAAATGCGTGGGGTGCTATAAACGATATTTTTTAAACTGCATTTCGGAATGAAACTATTACTAGTATAGTAAAGAATTATATAACGATTGATATCGAGCACCCCACGCTTTTTAGAACAGTGACATTAATTTTCTCGTTAGTAATTTTATTGTTATATGAGTTGGATTCTTATGAATTATTTTTTACTTTTTAGTTTAATTAATAATAAAAGTGTATTTTTTGCTGTTTTTAACTATAATTTTTAATTTTTCGTAAATTAACATATTGCGTTTAACTTTGTATACGTTTTGTTTCATAAATATGATATTTTATATGTTTTTCCATTATTATCATTAATGTTAGTTTATTGAAACTTAATTCATCATTCGGCATCTATCCGAATAAGGGAAGAAGACTAAGCCGCCGGCTCCTGTGTAGATTACACGTTCGATTCCCGCCCTAAGTCTGGGTGTAATTTGTATTTATTAAAAAAAAGGCATGTAATATATTAGTGGTCTAGTACCCACAACATGTGCTTTGATGCTTACTTTAGGATTATGAATTGTTTCCCATGTATTTATTATGGAAAAGTCGGCTACTTAAGCAGCTAGCTCCGCAGCCAGTCTGCTGGATTATGTAATTTGCTAAAATATAGAAAAATTTACAATGTTAGTCAGCCTTGTGTAACTATAAAACTTACATCTATACTTTCCAATTATTTTTACCTTTTATCCGTGCAGGGGCGGAGAAAGAATACTAACCTCTGCGGCTGGGGTCGGCCTGTCGTAAAAGCCGACAAAACAACCCACCCTAGCTACGTGGTAGGGCCTCAAGCCCGTCTGGATGGCGACCACCTTCGGTCTTAAGTATGCCGCCATAATAACCTTGTGTTGTGTTCCGGCATTAGTGACCCAAGTTCCTGTACCCTTATGGGACAGCAACGTGTTCGCGATGCCACTGGCGTTGCAAACACCCATAGGCGACGGTAACTGCTAAATTCTAAGCGGGCCGTCAGCCTGTCTGCTGTTCTACAGCAATAAAAAAAAAAAACTTGGCTCTCATACTACACGCAGCTTAAGAGTGATAATTACTATTTGTGAGTAATAAACTGATTCATTCTACTGATTTGGTATGTGTTCGGCATCAAAAAAATATCCGGTTCAGAAATCGCCAAAAATAAAATTTTATATCCAATCCCTATTACCTTGACTTATACAGACATACGTACATATTCTACTATATGGTTGAATAATGTCTACATAATCTACCATACTTGTGACGTATGTCTACATAATCTACCATATTGCCAACTTATGTCTACCGTAATAAACGTGTTTTATTAATGAAACTGAGAAACAGCAATATAACTAAAGTACAATATACTATCAATGTTTTCAGTATCACTCTGTTTAGACAATATGTTATCTTTTATATTTCCGGGACGATAGTGGCCTGATCCTCAAAATCAAGAACGTTCCGCAAGATATGGATAGGATATAAACCGTTGATATTCACGGTTAAGAACGTTGCTTCTTGAATGAGTGATTTGAAGTGGCAGTTGGCCGGTCATATCTGCTGGAGTTCGACACTGTTCCAGTTAAAAAGTAAAGAATTTTCCTTTGGAGACCGCGATTTGACAAACGCAGTGTAGGGAGCTTGGCAGGGTGACTACCCGCTAAAACAAACTAAAGACCAGGCGTAGTGGCGTACTTTAGAAGATACTTATGTCGAGCTGTGGATTTTTATGTGTTAACGACGACTATTTTTACCACAATTTCCTTTGTATATTCATCAGTAACATTACTAGAAAAAAAAATTATTGTCCAAAATTGACATATAGAACTTTAAAAAATTAGCAAATTTTCAATATAATATTATATATAGTCTAGACTGTAATATACATATCACATGCTTAATCATAAACTGACTGATTACGATTTAGGTCTAAAGTGAGATAATATAACGGGCAGCATTGTATCGACGCCCTCTATCGGCCAAACTAAGAGATATTTCGATATCTCTTTCCCACACTGAGTTACCGCTATTTTGTTATAAGTCAATATATGGGATAAGTAGTGAATGACAAAACGTTTTTTTTGATTTCCCAAAAACCAGGGTTTTGGGTTAGGTCAGTTTATGATTAAGCATGCGATATGTCAATTATTGAGCTGATTTTCAACTTGCAAAAAGTTAAAAATAAAACACATATACAGAATCCCTTTCGCCATATATTATGGAAATTTTGACCCCATACAGAAATATGGAGTGCGGTCGATATAGCTTAAGTGCGCTACTAAATGCGAGCGCACAATGAAGCTATTTCGAGAAGCCGTGTTCGTCGAAATAGCTTTTGAGCTTCTAACAAAAGCTAAAAGCATCCGTCGTCCAATACCAGTTGTAATTGTTTCGTTTTAAAAAGATTTATGAGAATTACTGTTTCAGGTATGTGACAACATAATATTTTCAATGGATTTTTGATTATTAATTTCCCGCTGCATCATATCGTGATTAAAAAAAAATATAATTTATATAAATATTTTATCCGTGCAGGGGCAAACAAAGACCTCTGCAGCCAGGGTCGGCCTGTCGTAAAAGGCGACAAAACAACCCACCCTACGTGGTAGGGCCCCAAGCCCGTCTGAATGGCGACCACCTTTGGTCTTAAGTATGCCGCCATAATAACCTTGTGTTGTCTTCCGGCATTAGTGACCGAAGTTCTTGTACCCTTATGGGATAGCAGCGTGTTCGCGATGCCACTGGTGTTGCAAACACCCATAGGCGACGGTAACTGCTAAATTCTAAGCGGGCCGTCAGTCTGTCTGCTCTCCCAAAGCATTAAAAAAAAAGTATTTCTCCATACAGGAGCGGAGTGAGAATACCTTGCGGCTGGGGGCAGCCTGTCATAAAAGCGACAAAACTACCCTAACTAGGAGGTCGGCAAAAACTAAACTATTATTGAAAACCTCTAGTTTTCAAGAATAGTTTAGTTTTTTTGTCTTTGTCTTCATGTACTTTCTTGGTGACGTAACTACTTGTGAAATTTTGTCTATATTAATGGTCAATACGAATGTTTGTATAGAAGCTTGTCACTCAATCACGCCAGAACGGATGAACGGTATTGTATGACATTTGGGGCATAGCTATGAGAATATAGACCACTTATGTTGGCTGAATTACAATTTCCACGCGGATGAAGTTTTTAAATGATAATAAATGTATCAATAATAAATTTTACTGTCTCTACACAAACAGGTAATAAATTGGTTCGTTACAGGACTGTTCAATATATATATATATATATATATATATATATATATATATATATATATATATATATATATATATATGGACGACTACGCTGATTTCATACAAAATCAGCAAATGTTGAACTAGGACTCTTTTAGGATAATCAATTGCTATAATAATCTTTTAGGATAATAATTGCAAATGCTATAATAGCATCACTTAATTAGGTCGTAACAAATGTTAAAAACATTTGTCTATTTTATGGGAAAAATATAAATGTCTATTTCTTTCTAATGACGTATGAGGCGTGGGATTAACGTATGTTGTATAGATTCAAAATTGTTCAGAATGGTGGAATAGAATGGTGAGATACCATGCTCGGATATTTTATACGAGTAAGTAATAATGAATTTCCAACAGAATACAGAAGTCACATCTTTAACCAACTAACTATGTGCCTTATGAGAAAGCTCATGGTCGCTCAGAGGGCAATGGAGAGGGTTATGCTCGGAGTTTCCCTGCGAGATCGAATCAGAAATGAGGAGATTCGCAGGAGAACCAAAGTCACCGACATAGCCCGGATGATTGCAAAACTGAAGTGGCAGTGGGCTGGGCACATAGCTCGAAGGACTGATGGCCGTTGGGGCAGAAAAGTCCTCGAATGGTGACCGCGTACCGGAAGACGCAATGTTGGTAGGCCCCACAAGATGGACCGATGATCTGGTCAAGATCACCGGAATAGGTTGGATGAGGGCAGCGCAGGACCGATCATCTGGAGATCTTTGGGGGAGGCCTTTGTCCAGCAGTGGGCGTCTTCCGGCCGAAATGATGATGATGATCTTTAACCAATGGCTGCAATTGTAAGGGACCGAAAAAGCAAATATGAACACGAAATTTTTTAACTTCCGCTGTCGATAAAATCTTGATTTATTGATCGAGAAGACGTGAGTATTATTTTAGATGAAACTGGTTTTTTCTATGAAGAAAAATATTTTTTGAATTCTTTTTTTAAATTAGAAGTTTGGCAATTTTTATGAAATAGGTTTCTATCGAGATAAGACGATGAAAGTTTACCAGTGTCTATTCGCAATAAACAAACAGTGATGGAATAATCTTGGAAGACCTGAATCTGATTCTTGTCCAGTAGTGAACTTCGATAAGTTTTTTGTTATTGTTGACGAACAGCAGACAGGCTGGCAGTCCACCTAATAGTAAGCAGTTACGGTTTCTATGGATTTTTGCATTAGGAGCACCGCGAACACACTGTTGCCCCATAGAGATACAGGCACGTGGGGCACTAATACCGGAACACAGCATAAGGTTATTATGACGGCATACTTTTGACCAAGAGAGGTTGCCATGCCGACGGGATTGAGGCCCTACCACGTAGCTAAGGTGGTTTTGTCGCCTTTTACGACAAGCTGTCCCCGGCCGCAGGGGTTATTATTCTTACTCCACCTCTGCACGGACAAGGTTAATAGTAATAATAAAATTATTTTCGAAATGCAAGAACAAAACTGTATATCGTTTAAAACGTTATTCGCGCCTTATGATAATTTTTCCGCAAACGGCAGTTTCGTATTGTTTGCTATTCAAGTATTCAGCTCGCTGTGTTGCAATAAAGCAGGCTGTTATGAATCAAAAACACATTTGTGCATCGTTATACTCTGCCATTATCATACGTTGACACATTTTATATGGCGTGGCGATCTTCTCGTTATATTCAGTCTATTTTCAGCACTCAATACGGTTTGCCATATTTTAGTACGTGATAGCGAAGTAATATTACAATCTAAGTTTTTTTATTAATCGATTTTAATGATGGCATGCACCTTCTAGGCAGTTTCTCACGACTTTTTTTAGCGGCACATCTCTATTAGTCACATCACTAAAGGCGGGTGTTATGAATTTATTTTTAATCTTCCTGTCTGCTTTTCTTTTCGTCTTGGTCTTTGGTCTTCATTATTCTGGTCAACATGCACTCCTCGGTGTTTTAGTAATTTTCGTTACAGAGCATGATCTCAGGCGTATTCAGGGACTGAAACGAGTGGCGCAAACTAGGAGAAACCCATGTCCAGCTGCGAATGACGATTGGCGAACGATGTCAACGAACTATGAGTTGTTTTACAACAGTATAGACGACTGATGTTAACATTACTGATATTAATATTACTAAGTTAATAAGTTACTGTTGATGTTACTGATGTTAAATAAATTGTTATGGAGGTTGGCTATTTGTTGACCATCACTAATAGGAGTTGTGTGTCAATAAATCACAAAAAGAAATAAATGCCATAACACCTAGACCGTATTATGAAACCTCAACTAATGTACTATCTCAACTTAATTTCTTCAAAAAGTATATATAGTTACAACTACAAATAGTTACAACTAATATCAATTATATAATTCCACCCCACGTACCTACTTAATTATGTATTTGCCACTTCACTGTTACAATAGGTACTGATTTAGTTAATTTACAAGGATAAGTAAATTGCATTTGACTGGAGACGCTAAGTTTCGATTATTTAATTACTGTTTCTTAGTCTAGATACTGATATTAAGTTTAAGTTTAATACTGGCTTAGGACGTAAATTATGAAATGGAAGAAATTTCAATTTCGATTAGAGTTATCATCATCATATAAGCGTTGTATCCCGGTTGTAACCCAAACTTCCGTTTCGGTGCTCGGGGTCTGCTTTCCAACTTTTTCTACTCCATTTCACACGGTCTTCAGCATCCCTGGTAGTGAGCCCATTGGCATGCATATCACTCTTTACGGCGTCAAGCCAGCACTTTTTGGGACTACCCCTCCTGCCGGGGCTCGGCGGAGGCCGCATGGTCAGACATTTGTTTCCCACGTAAGCATCCGGTTGCTGTAAAAGGTGGCCGTACCAACGGAATCGACACTCCTGCAATTTATCCACAACGTCACGGACATGAAGACTGCCGCGAATGCGGGTGTTCCTAACGCGGTTCTTCCGAGTCACTCCACACATCCACCGCAGTATATTCATCTTCGTGGCACACAGTTATTGCTTGTGTCGCTCTAACACGGGCCACGCTTCCGTATAAAAGGACAGACCTAATGATGGTCTTACAGAACTGTCCCTTCAACTTTACCGGCATCTTGGGGTCACAAATGACACCAGTTACCTCACGTTATTTGGCCCACGCGGCAGCAATGCGTGCCTTGACGTCGCCATCGATGTCACCAGACGCGTGAAATACAGATTCCAGGTATTTCACTTGATCCGTGCGCTCGATCGTGTCGCCGTGAATTAAGTTTAGTTTTAAGTTTTATTATTTATACAAACATTCATTTTATATTAATGGTAAGTTATTTGATTTAATATTATTATTAAGTAGTTACGCCACAAATATTAGTAACTGCCCATTACATTCTACAACTGGGCTCGAGCCTCCCATTAAAGGGAACGGGTAGACCCATCAGGGTCTACCCGTACACACAGGGTATGCTTCATCATATTTTATCTCAGGAAATCAGATGCACCTGTAGAGGACAGTGAGGCGTACATTATAAGAGACATTACCCAGGATTTGCAGTCTTGGCCGCCCTAGACCCCAGGCCGTGTAGTAAGTACCAGCCACCCCTTTCTCAGCGCCCATCATATTGAGTAGGTACATAATGAATTTACTTTTTTGCCAACTTTTATCTAAATCGATTCAGAAATTTAGTTAATTCTAATATCTGCTAGTTTGTAATATTTTTCGAGGTTTCAGGGATAATTGCACATTTAAATAAAACATTTAAAATGGTTTTATTTATTTAATTACAGGTTTATTCTCATACAAAATAAGATTTAGTAAGTGATTTAGGGAGATTAATGTGCGCGAGCCTTTAGAATATTTACGTACGTTATTTTTTGTTATCATCAGTGAATTTTTTGTCACGAGTGGCCACCCTAGGCCCGGGCCTCCTGGGCCTTAGGGCAAATCCGCCACTGACATCACCACATTACAACTGCCCGTAGCAAGCAGTTCGAGAGCTATTTTTTTTTAATTGACTGCCCAGCATTTAACGATGGACACGACAGCGTATCACAATACCTACAGGCGAAACGAATATCGAAGTTTTACTACACTACAATTAATACAATATAATTGAAATATTTAATAATACATTTCCATCTTATAATTGTTATTTATATGCGTTATATATTTTCACCAAAATGTGTATAGGCTCCATAAAAATGAATGAAATGAAAATATTGATGATAAAGTCTTCTGTTAGACTGAGGATACAACGTGTGTACTCATCTAAAATAATGATGAGTGCGGAAATAACTTTACTTTTTTTTATTACTGTGGGACAGCAGACAGGCTAACGGCCTGCTTAGAATTTTGCAACTTTCTCCGCCCCTGCACGGATAAGAACTAAGCACTTTTAAATAATGTACATTTTAATGAGTATAATATAAAGATCAGGTCTTAATTTTAATCTAAAAATATATATGTATTTGAAAAGCTGCAGGTTCAAATGTCCGTGAACGGGCAAGTTGAACACACTTTAGTAAGTAGTAAGAAAGTAAGCCCTTTCTTTTGCTTTTACCAATTGTACAATTGTCAAGTTCAAGTAACTATAAAGTTATGTTTATTTTTATTTTCTGTGTGCATTAAAGAACATTCTGTTCTACTTTCTTTTTTTAAATTTGTGTCAGAAACGTTATGATAATGTTTGTACTGATAAAATTGGTAATAATTTTTCTTGCAATTACATATTTTACTTTCTATAAGTTCCGTCAAAGCATGTCTACGTAAACCTTCTCAGAGATTGAGTTGATTGATTGAATAAAAAATCCATATAAATAAATGGCTACCTACTAAGCAGTTGGTCGGATCATGGTAAAACTTTAGCTGACTCTTGCATATCTTAACTGTTTCTTCAATCAAGCCAATTTTACCTTCAAAGCTTAAACAGAGGAATTTCAGGATATGATGACCATAATTTTTTAAAAGACCACCGTAATGAATATTATATACGATACTGATTCACTTCGGAGTATCCCAGAAGGATTTGGAGAACAAACCGATCCTGGTAGGTCATAAGGCAAAGTAGCTCTACCATATTTTAAAACCATTTCTCATTAGAACGTTAGGTTAAACCAAATAGATAAATACTAATTGGATCGGCCAGAGGGATAAGTATAATTTTATTGCCTTTTATATCTTATCAATTAGCGGTCAGGCTTTCCCAGTTTACAAAAGTTATGATCCATAAAATTGAAATTCCATATTACCGTTATTATTGCGTTAGATAACAACGCAATATGTAGATAACTGCACTTCAGTTGTTTAGGTATTTTGGTAACCTATTATATTGAACACCTCGGGTTATTGATTTTCGGTAAATTTATGATAGAGGTTTAATTTACCTCAGCTCTTTGTGCTTAAGCCAACTCTAAGGTACATTGCGTTGTTCCTAACAAAATACGGGAGGCATTGCCTTTGTGCACATGTGAAACAAATATGTTGCCAACATTTAAATGCCATTATATGTATATTAATTTTTTAGCTGTGTTTTAATATTTTATTTGTAATTTGTTTTAGCATTTATAATAAAACATGATTTTTTGGAATTAACTGAAAAATGGACATGAAATTTTTGATGTTATATTTTGATCAGTTTGCAAGATAGTACATTATATCAAGCAAACTATTTAAATTGTTATTAAAGATTTATTATATTATGCTAATAATTATAGTCAAGTGTTATATATTGTAACCTAATTGAAGGGTTGTAATTCTAAAGGGTCTAAGTACCAAAAAAATAAAATCGATATTATTACAAAAATACGATCTATGTACCAAGCCTAATACAATAATAATTTTTACAAGTAACAGTCGCTGAGCTTCTTAAAATATCTGCCTACATTGATAGGTGAAGTGAAGCCAACATTTTATTTATTCAATATCGAAAGCAAATAAATTTTCATGGACAACCTAGACCCCTGTCGAGTCTCTTTGGAAACTAATGATTTATACAAATAAACTTATAACTAAATCTAATTATAAAATAATATTCCCTATTAATATAATAAATCCCATAATAAATTACTACCAATTCATAATTATAAAAATTCTAGTCTGTTTCAGACTGTAAGAGCCTAAAATAAACTGATATTATTATTGTATTGCAACATATTTTCCTCACATCTGTGATAACGGTTTTATCCCGGTAAATACAGATTATTTTAAGTATGACTAACAAAACATTCTGTTTCTAAATTGCATCATTAATTTTGCCAAATGTTTTCGGGAAATCCCAAAATGATGCTATCGATGTAAAAGCACTAATTTTTATTTAAAAATAAAGAATAAGCAGATATAATTCGCTAGATAAGAGTTACTCCTTAGCTAACATTGAGGGCAGATAAATACAGCTGTGAAGAGTCTTACCAACACCTTCGAGACGATTTTATTCAGAATAAGTCACTTTCGGCTTCCAGCGGCTTCTTGGAAAGGATTCGCAATGGTAACTACCATTAAGATAGTGTCCCAAGTTATCCTTTCACAGTCCACATTCATAATCAAGGCTACCCGAACAACTGTCTTAGCTGGTGTAACCCACCGATCGAGTGACAGGACCATGCCCGGTCAATTCCAACAGGCCTAAGCGCCAGAACCAGCGTCAGTATTAACTGCCACACCAAATACCCAATGCTGAACCGGGAAACCATTTCTTACTTTTAGTTGCCTCCCATATCATATCGAAATCTATATGTCTCACCAAACACGACCACCAAATTCCGAAAATAGGGCCTTCGTTTCCTTTTTTGATTGTGAGTTTGCAAAGGTACTATATTTTTGACCGTTTTCTACACTCTAAGAATGAGTTAGGACGATTCTTAATCTCTTAGACTATCACAAAATGTTGAACATAATAAATAATTACAATACACGCTGTGGGTATACTGACAATAATTATTCATTAAAAAATGTTATTCTCGTCACATTAAATTAGTTATAATTAGTCTATAACTAAACAATTTGAGTTGCATTACTAACCTAAACTGAGCATTATATTCTATCTCAATACATAGTATTATGTACCTATTGCTATGAAATGCCGTTAGTGTTTAAAAAATTGTTGACTCGTCAGGACCCAAACGGGTCCTCGTAGTAAAACTTCACAAATACTTGATAGGCTTCGTATATTCAATGAGATGGTAAGTAAATAAAGACGCCCCAGAAAGATCTATAAAGTACGACAGCTTGAGCTCGAATCGCCCAGCGTTTTTTTTTATTTCGGGTGCGAAGTCGATCAGCCGTGGCAGCGTTCTCGGGAACACGCCTCCTGTGAGGTGCGGCTCGACTGCTGCATGGGGAACAGGCGAGAACAGCCACGGATGTAAAGAAAGTTTTGGAGTCATGTCGACTTCACCGGTGAAGCCGATTCTATTCTAATCTACTACCGTCTCATCGGTATGTGTATAGCTGGGGGAGAAGAAACGGCGAAAGAAAATCCCCCGCAACACGTTTATCTACTTGTGTATTTGTATAGTGTGTGTGCGAGCGTGAATCTACAGGCAATGGGGGGCGGAAAACATCCCTAAACCTACTTCTTCGGGTTGACCCATGCCGACCTAAGAGTGACTGGATCAGCGAGAGTAAACAAATCAACAATTGCGACGTCAGCAATGCAACGTCACATTTTTAAAACACTACAGGTTTCTTCTCCGTAATGTATGATAGTTTAAGTTATTTTATAGAGGTATAATTGAAGGGTTGCAATTCTAAAGGGTCTAAGTGCCAATTTTATGTTTTAGAGATATAACAAAAAAAGGTTGTGCGAAGTGCGTTGGTACTTAGACCGCGCCACAACTTCATCTGTGTATGAGTGAAAAATTTAAAGAGATAGGCATTTGGATCCATTTGAATATGGCTTCACTTCACCTATCAATGTAGGCAGATATTTTAAGAAGCTCAGCGACTGTTACTTGTAAAAACTTGCATATTTCAAATTCAGTACAACGTGTCGAGATATGCAAGTGCCGCCGCTGCCACCGCCGCCATTCGCAGCGCTTTATACGTGCAAAGGGACGAAATGCGAGTTGTGGTGTGTGTGCTTGCAATCTTGCATGAACTTGTTTGATTCTTCACCAATACAAATACGAATGCGAAGCATAAACGTTACACATTTGTTACATTTAATTAACCAATTAATTCTCACTTTTTTTTTAAAACTATTAATTTGTGGTTGGAACTCAGCCGCAATGCAAATTTCCATAGTAAGATCTGATCTTCACATTCTTTGTCGAGTTTTGGGAATATGGTAGAAATGCAGGGGGTCCTCCGGAATCAGCTAAATTTTGAAAGTGGTCAATGAGAAAAATCTGGGAACCTCTGGTGTAAAATTTTCAATGTCGTTTCATAAAAGTTTAACTTGGAAGTTCTAATTTCACCGTTCACCACTACACTACCATATGGGATACTTGGTGCGTACCGTATTCCCATGTGTCATGTGTCATCTTTTCTTGAGCTAGAATAACAAAATATTAAATATTGCTTTTACTGATGAGATATATATGCAATCAGGGTTCGGGATGGCCCTGAACTATGAGCAAATGAGTCCTATAGAAGGTATGGTTTCAAGTGAGTAACCTCTACTAAAGAAAGACAAAAAGAGAATAAAATGACAACTCTTACTGTAAATTGACGTCGCAACTACAAATTAGAGTTATTTTGTCATAAATAGGACAAAAGGCCCCAGCATTATGCTGGGGATTAAAAACCAACACTGATTTTCTGTTATACCCTTGGTATTGAACGTCGCGGAATTTAACACATAAATATGTATTAACTTATGAACCAACAATAATTATACAAAAATTAAATAAAACAGCATAAAAAGTAAATAGTTAAATTATTCACAACAATTAAAAATATACAAATATATAAATATAGATAAATACAGTGAAACGTACTCGTTTACTACCTACTCGTCGTTGTTGCGGATCTATTGAAGGTTTTCTAATCCCATGATATTACTCATGTTGCTTTAATTGGATGGGTACTCGCTCTATGTATATTGTAAAAAATATTTACATGATGCAAATAGTCTAGGCGTATATGTCTGTTAATTGTATGTTTGTGTAAAAGCCCTTCTAAACACATTTTAATTATGTGTAGAGAACTGTTTAGGTGGCAATATATCATTTATTTTGGAAATCCCTGCTTTAGAGTGCTCGAGTACTTATTCATTAAAAGGATTATTTTAATTTATTGTATGGTGATGTTAATATGTCGTCATCATTTTAACATCACTGGATACCAAAGTGATGTGTCACGCGTGACGAATTTTTAGATTTAACAGAGTTTTTATGTAATACTTTAAATCCTAACTAATATAATAAATGCGAAAGTGAGTTTGTTCGTTTGTTTGTTACGCTTTCACGTCTGAACCGCTGAACAAATTTTGATAAATTTCGGTATAGTCATAGATTGGACCTTGGAGAAGAACATTGGTTATTTTTTTTTAATTTATATGGCAGAACAACGTTTGCCGGCTCAACTAACATCTAATAAATGCAATAATTACGAGTATTTAGGTTGATACGACCACAATTTACAGCTCACGTAAGTAAATTTGTTGGTACCTATGTCAGACCTCGAGAGAGAAATATCTTAAGAAATGGTACCATCAGATAGCTATGAAAATTGGCCATATTATGTTAAAGTTAAAAAAGAAATAATATATGTATATATACTGATACGAAAATCGTATCTGATGTTTTGCTGTGAAAATCCTGCGTGCTTCGGTATCATAATCGTAAGTTTCGAATGCAACCTAAATGAAACGTTGGTGTATAAAATAACCAGGCTCGTGGTGGTGCTCAGGCCAAGAGCCTTTTTATGGGAGGTGGAAATAAATGACACACACACAACCACGTGGGAACGGGCGGCGGGGTAATGTGGGACTCCCCGTACGTCCCCTTCTCAAGGCTGGGGCTGCACGTCGCTGGTATACCCATTAAAACCACCCCGGTGCTGCTTCACAGGCCTTGAATGCCAAGGCTGCGGGGCGCGACTAATTAGTCAGGTAGTTTTCCTCGCCTGGTGTGCATATTGCCACAAAGAAATGTATATATATATTGAGAAAATAATAAAAAGATCCTTGGTCTATAAGTATGCTGCCATAACATAAATAAATAAATATATAGAGACATTTCGCACAACGCCATCAAGTCCCAAACTAAGTTGCATAGCACTTGTATTATGGGTACGAGACAACTGATGTACTACATATATAATTTTTTGTAAATAATACATATTATACATAAACACCCAGACGCTGGACGGGAATCAAACCCGTGACCTTGGCAAGCGTACCGACGTGCGTTAGCCGTCACGCCAGGAGGTCGTCTAATAATCTTGTGTTGTGTATTGGCATTAGTGTCTCAGGTTCCTATACCCCTATGGCACAGCAGCGTGTTCGCGGTAGACCTAGTGTCGTAAAAGTGTGTAGGCGACGGTAACTGCTTGCTATTAAGTGGGCCATCAGCCTGTCTGCTATTCCACACCAATAAAATAAATACTTATGCAATTGACCTATTGTTATAATTTCGAATTCAGTTGGCGATAAAACTTTATTAGGTATATTATACACGTATCTAATACTCGTATATTTGTTAATTTTAAAATGCTTATGACGTGGCCATTCTGATTCATTGGAAAAATGTTTTGTGTAATGGAACTTATTCATAACTCGGTTTTCCTGCTTTCTCTTGTTACAATACTTTGGGAATTCATACTAATCGTCATCGTATAATCCAAGCATTGTTCAATCCAGTTAGAGGCCAAAACTTCGACGTAATTTGGACATAGTTACGCAAAAAGGATCCAACCCACAATATGGTAGAATAATTAGATAGTATAACAAAGTACTCATTCTGGGCCTAAAATAAGAGCAGTTAAACTTATTTGTATGAGAAATGATACATTTACGCTTATATTTTCTTAAGAACCCATAGACACTAACAAATACATCAATGCGGAAATACAGCTAAAACTTTAATCTTTAATAATTCAAAAGTAACATTTTGTGGGTTGGATCCTTTTTGCGTAACTACGTCCATTTGTACGTCAAGTTCTAAGCTACTTAGTTTTTTTTTTACTGTTTATTTTTATTACTGTGGGACAGCAGACAGGCTGACGGCCCGTTTAGAATTTAGCAGTTACCGTCGACTATGGGTGTTCGCAACGCCAGTGGCATCGCGAACACGCTGCTGTTGCATAAGGGTATAGGAACTTGGGTTACTAATGCCGGAACACAACACAAGATTATTATGGCGGCACACTTAAGACCAAAGGTGGTCGCCATCCAGACGAACTTGGGGCCCTGTCACGTCGCTAGGGTGGGTTGTTTGTCGCATTTTACGACAGGTTGACCCTGGCCGCAGAGGTTAGTATTCTTTCTCCGCCTCTGCACGGATATTAAGTTTAGGACCAGATGGCGTTGTGTTAAATGTTCTAATATATTTATTTACCTTTTGGCGGCCCTGTCACTCCTAAAAAAACTGCAATAAATGCCTAAACAGGAGTAACTGCTGTAAACGATGGTGGGGCCCAAGCCCGACTGGATGACGACGGCCTCTGGTATAAGTATGCCGCCATAATGACCGTGTATTGTATTCCGGCATTAGGCCTAGATTCCATTCCTTTGTGGACGGTAGCTAGTGAGCCCCTGGCGTCATCAATAAGCGACGGGAAGTGCTTACTATTAAGTGAGCCGTAAGCCTGTCTGCTCTTTTCCAGCAATAAAAAAACGAACAAAAGAAGTTATGTATTTATTACTAGCCTTTTATGACTACCTAAGAAAATGGCGATAGCTCGCTCTATTACTATTTTCATTTTCATTCGAAGGACGACAATTATGTAGAAAAACTATTAGCCTAATTTTTTTACCCAATGAAATATTATATTTTTAATTCTATACGTTATATTTATTAACAAATATCATCTTATTAAATCGAAGTTTATACTTCGCACTCCAACATTTTCTGCTGTAGCTTCGAATTCAAGTTTAAGAATACAAGTGAGATTAATTTTAGTGACAACCTGAATCTTAACTAATAAAATTGTACTACTATATTATAGTATATTGGGACAATTCACGCAGCGCCATCTAGTTCCAGTATATATAAGTAACATAGTATTTGTGTTATGGGTACAAGACAACTGATATACTACTTTTATACATTTCTGTAAATAAATACACATTATACATAAATAAAAAGACGTGGGACGAGCAAGGAACCCGTATTATTAATAACCCATGTGATTATAATATACGCATATGAGTCCCGTTAAAGAAAAATATTCTCCGTAATACTTCTACCGTTGCAAACATCATCAGTATTTCCAATTTATAAATTTATACCTAATGTTTATGAAATTCAGTTTTACTAAAGACGTACATGATGTAAATCATAGGCATTATTAGAGAAACCCTGCGATATGAAGAGTCTGGCATGATTCCAAAGGGGATCTCGGTGACGCAGCGGAACGACGGGCGTGCGTGCCAAAGTGTGGCCAGATTTATTCGTACGTACAAATACGTATTCAGCACATGGGTATTTCCATTTTAAATTAATTGACCTAAATTATTCACTGGTTTAAAGAGAAATTTTGAAACGTTTTTTTTATTTTTACGTTCTTTGTTTAATTTGTGTTATTCTTCGAAATATTCTCTTGATATAAAAAGTAGTTTTTAAGTTATGAACTTCAAGGAGTAAATAAGGCAGTATGGTTTATTGATTTGTATTAGAGGTAACCTTAAAAACTTGATCAAATTTTTCTCACGCATTGCACTTGCCTTTGACTGTTATAGGTTTACTTGACATCCTCTGTGTAAAATCATAGACAATACAATAAAATATAATAACCTTCGCTTAATTTGGCCTCTATATAGGCTACTGCTGGCCTCTATTTTTTGTTTATGAGGTGGAAAGGTTTGATGCACACCCCGTTTAGAGGGCGGGATACTGTGGGACTCCCCTGTAATGCGTTAGTTGACTAGAGGACACACGTTGCTGGTATATCAACTAAAATCGCCCTAGTATTCTTCTACTGCGCTACTTCCGAGGAAGAGATATACTTTCGCGTGCACCTCTGGTCCGGGCGTTTCCAATCATAATACATCTACAGATATTCCTTTTGTGCTTGTAAAACAATCTATTTTAGTAAGTAGTGCTCTTTCAGGGAATATATTTTTTACTTTCTTCTGTTTTTACAGTTAAAGTTGTAGAGCTTTGATTGTAAGTTCTTTTCTTTATCGGATCAAATATCACTTCATGAAATATTTTATTCAAACGGCATAAGATCTGGGTATATTTTATGACCGCCGTCTAAACTTGTTCTTCATTGTAGAATTTATGACCCCACCCAGTGCAGAAACTTTTAATAAACGGATCGAAGCATTTTTGAAATACTTTTTTAAGGTATATTTTTAATGTTCGAGCGTTGGAAACGGTCATACAACGAAATGGTAAATGAATAATGGTTTATGGATGTTTGACATTTCCTCAGAATTTCTCAATTATCATAATTTCAATTATATCCAAGCTTGCAAAGCTCGGGTCGATTATGGTACTCCACGATTTCATTCTCTCGTGCCTGAATTATTTGAAGAAATTAAGGTAATGAACTGATTTCTCTTCATGCTGTGTAATACACAGCAAAGTAAAAAGGCCATTCGATTTTTCTCTTAAGACCAGAAAGCAAGAGCAACTGCTGAGAACCACATATGAGCACATACATTTTCTTACTCAGGAAAACAAAGAGTTGCACAAGAGCATAGACGCAAACAGGCTTGCAGTCTAACCTTATGACAATACTTTATTTTAAGTGTCCAATAAAAAGTTTTCATTCATATTTAACAGCGTACTCATGGCTCCAGCTTACATCAGACGAAACCAGTACAAGACGTTTGTAAGACAAAGAAGCCCAAGTGAGCGAGTTGAAATTTCATTAAAAGCATAAATTTAGTAACGTTCCAAATATTTGTTAAACAAACTTTTAACATAATAAAGTGAATAAAACAATGACTAATTTGTGTCAACATTCGTTCAAAAAGGTATTGAAAGATTTAAATAGGCTTCGTCAGTTTAATTCTCATAAATGTCATAGTTCAAAGTACCAAAAGATAAATTACGTAAAGTAAACAATCATACTGATTCATACGAAAACATATTAAATATATTATATATTAAGTAGAGTAGACAATGTTTAAGACATCAAATTTGTAGATATATATACAGGTTTCGTTGGTGGTTGATAATTTACATATAATAATGTTAATTATCCATCTAAGTTGTGTGTAATTAATAGGGTTACTACTATCAATAATATTATATATAATAATTTAAGTTCGCGTAATAACAATAAACTGGTTTACAAGAAGAAAAGTCTACCCCTTCTTCTTCCTAGCAAGTTTTAATAGGCGACCAACTGATTACTAATAGCAGGCTGTTAGCCCACAAGCCGCCATTATTAAAATAAAATTTATACTTTGAACAAGAAAATTATCACGAAAGGGTTCCGTTATAAAAGAATAGTGGAAGTTTCAGATGTAATGTAATATATTTGCAGCATTGAGAAATAATAGATAAGATGGAATTAAATTAAGCTGTAGTGAAGCTAAACACGTTTAAGCGCTCCCAACAGGTACGCCAAGTTCTAGTCCGATAGATCTTTGCTCCCCTAATTTATACAGGCGTTAAATATGCGACAGGAGACTCGCCAAAAGAAATTTTTTAAAAATAAAAACTGAAAAGTTGTTAGTTTTCTAAACGATCAGAATATTTTATATGATTACCTTAATAATACGATAGTATCATATCTTTTGCTTATATATAATATATAATAAACATAAATAAATAATAAATATGTAATATATATAAATAAAAATTTTAGTTTTTACTTATTTATTACTAGCAACACCAGAAAAAACGCTGACATCGCAGTGTATGATAGAGAAAAATATTTTTTTAATCGAACTCAGTAGCCATCTTTGAATTTCCGTGTTTCCTATGTTTACATGTATATTTAGTGACTGTTAATTTACTTCTTTGAGTCGATTTTGACTTTGTAAACGAAGACAAGACTTCGAATTTAAGTAAATATATTTATTTATTTAATGAATATTATATAAATTCAATACATACACTTCTTTGCAAAAAAGCGGGCACCATACAGTTATTGGCTTTTCTATGGATAATATTAATGTTTTTAGTATGTCATTAGCTTAGATGACTAGAAATTACTTATTATCAATAAGAATATAGTTTTTACACTTAAATCCTGGAATCGGTGTTTTAGTCAATGTAAACAGAAAGCCGTGTCAAAATAGACATTTATTATGGTATTTTAATGAAAGGAAACATAAAAAAATAGCAGAAGACATAAAAAGAACCTTGTAGCGATTACGGCATGTAATCATCGTTTTGGCATGCTTTCCACAAGGCTTTTGATGGTATCCTGTGGAATGTGTTCCCACTCATGTTTTGTGGAAGTGGTTGGACAGATCGTACGCGCCTTTTTTTAGGTCCAAGACATGCTCAATGGGGTTAAGGTCGGGGCTCCATGCTGGCGGTCGTCTCGTGGTTGTGTACAACATTTCCACCCATAATTTTGCCTTCTCTGAACGGAATCTGTCTCTTGGTATCGAGTACAGGTTCTTTGAATAGTTAAACGACTCACGTTTAATCGTTGTGAGACGTAACATTGGCTACACCCTTCTTCCAGCAGCGCTATAATTTTATTAGTTCATATTACTTTTTCTGCCATTACAATTGACACAAATATACGTTTTAAGTCACAATAAGTCGATAAACATAAAAATTATCTTACTAAATATAACGAGAAGTTCGTTTTAGTTGCTTGATAACTCTTTAACCGCAAAGTGTTTCGAATTTGGAATTAACTTTTTTTTAACGTTTTTATTAAAACCTCTTTAGAACTAAATTATTACAAATAATGTAGAAATATCAAAACCACCAGTTTTTTGCTAAAGAGTTTATATATATTTATATTAAATATGTATTTATAAGTATACACATTCTATAGGCATCCTGAAAGACACAAATGTATACTTTATCTAAACAAAAGATTGTTCAATATTATAGTATTTAGAAATGTTTTAAATTTGTCTTAAAATACTAAACCAATCTGGAATTAAATGCAAGAAAATGCCGGAAAAATCAATCCCGAATTAATTTGCAGGGAATCGAGCCTGAAATTTAAAACATAAAAATAAATAATAAATAAATAAATCTTTATTGTAACACATTATTATATATATAGATATACCTACTAAATAACTCTGACTATCCATGTACTAACATTTGTTTCCCCTTATATGATTGAAAAAAAAAACCCATTATCTATTAATGTCCGGGGCTTTCCGTCGTATATATAGGTATAATACTTTAAAAACGTATCGTTATTGTGATTTTCCACGTCGCGTATTGCAATAGTTTGTGACATCAGCATCATCTTAGCGTTATATCCCAGATGCAATCCAAATTTCTACCTTGGTGCCCAGGGTCTACTTTCTGACTTTTTTTCTCTACTTTGTATGGTTTTTAGAATTCCTGGTAGTGAGTCTATTAGCACGCATATCACCCCTTACGACGTCAAGTCAAGGGGCTCGGTGGAGGCGGCAGCGACATGACTAAAAATTTGTTCCTAACTTAATTTGTTCCTAAGACGGTGATGGGGATTGAATTCGTGTCACCAACAGTGGTCCAGACTATGGAATTGGAATCGCAGTACATGTCTCAGACGAAGCTCATATAAATAATCTTCTCTTTTTAACCGCAGTGCTCACCAGATCATCACGCGAGGAATACAGTCGAAAGTTATTTATAGATAAACTTTTTCCCCTCAAACGATTCCAAATCGTCGTACAATGACTGCAAGTGGCCTGGCTCCGTTAGCGGCAGCGCTTTGCGTCACATCAAGATCTGAATTATTGACACTTCTTAAAAAAGTTCTTCTTTGCCCTAGTCTTCCTCTGTCTTGTACGAACACGACCGCCGCACACGTATTAAAACACTCACTCACCATGAATCCACTGAAACACCCTACATATCTCACCCCCATGACCGTTTAGATAATATTTTTTCATAAAGATCTCCTGTGACATGGGATTTTATGAAGAACTTTTACAAGCAGGTTTCAAAACGCTATCTTCAGCGTCACAATCGACTGACATGAGTCGGTCGTTATGACGTTTCACCTCCATGATTAAATAACAATAATTCAATTATTATACAAACCATATGTTGATCTCTCTTCATAAATTAAAATGTACTTTGTACTACACAAAGCTATACTTTGTGCTTATTGCACTGGGGTTATAATTTGTGAGTCAATTATGAAGATATAAATTTTCAAGTTAGACCAAACAATGCTCATAAACAAAATTGAATTAAAATCTTTTATTTTCCTTTTAACCGTACATGAATGGTGATGAACTAATTTTGTGAGGTTTTCCAAATAGTTATTATATGATACTCTTCAAAATGAGGATAAAAAGTGTTTTTATAACTGATATTCAGTACACAGTTAAACGACCCACCTGATAGCAATTAGTCACCGTTGCTTATGTAAGTTTTCACACCAGGGGCCCCGCTAAAGCACTGTCAACTTCGAGAAACTTTGAAAAGGTATTACAACATTTGTTCGAGGCCTAAAAAAAGATCAGTAAAGTTTTGAAACTATAATTGTGCGAGTATATGGTAAGTAGGCGATATAAAATAAACAATATTGATTTATTAATTAACAACAAAAAACAAAAAAATACAAATACCATGGCTTATACAAAATGTACGCAATATCGCATATGTGGTATGTAGTAATCGGTACAATCACCTGCGTTTTAGTGGGAGTTATACTCGGATTCACCACCGGAAAAGAGAGCGACTCCTTCGACAAGCAACTTCAGCTATCGATAACTCTATGGAATGACCTTTCAACTGAAGTTTTCTCATCGCAGTACGTAATAAACTTTTTTCGAACTGACAGCGCGATAGCAATGCCTCTGGTGTTGCAAACGTCTATAGGTGACGGTGACCACTTACTATCATGTAGTCTGTTTACCGGTCTGATGAACTCCAGTTATAAAAAGAACCAAAAGTCCAAACTCAAAGACAAAAATAGATCAATTGCCAAATGCAACAAATAACGAATACAACTTGCCCAAGAAAAGTATCGAGTAATTGTTAGTAGTTTTAATTTCATTAAACCATAATTGCATCAAAATACTAAATTCCGTATCTAAAGCTCTCTCTTTATTTTGTTTAGTTCATTAGTACATTGTTCAGAAGTAAACACAGTTGTTATGTTACGATTGTATTACGACATTAACCTACATATTTTGTTTTTTAAAGTTAATAAAATTAATTTTGTTAATTTTTTAAGCAAAAATAGTAATATTTTGTCATATTTCACAGCTAGGTAGGTAATGGGCCTCTTATTACTATTATATCTAACATACGTCATTCATTTTATTTCTAGTGGGAAACACATAATCGTAAACCTTTGGACTCTGTTTAACTAATATTAAAAATGTTGACCTTTTCAATTATTTTTTATTAAGTTCAATACTTCATATTAGTGGAAAACCCATCCGATTTCCAAAGAATGCATATGTTACGGCCTCGAATTGTTGAATGAAAAATTTGACTCCAGCTTAATTTACATGTTTTACTATTTTGTACAAGTTTTATACTTAATAATATTGCAGTAGCCTATACTTGATGGCGCACGAATGTGTGTATGAAAAGAATGAATGCCCAAATGAGCGATCGAATGAGCGGAGCGGCACCACAGATACAACACACTAGTGAGGTGCGCGAACATACTCCAGGCCCCTGGAAGTTCCAGAATCCAATGATTTTTCTTCCGAGGCGTCTAGCAGAGGACACAAATACTTGACTCCTCTTCGGTATATCCCAGAGATGGTTTTAAATTCGGCTACTCGTGCCACTTCATCTTCACCTGGAAACAGGCTTAAAACACGACCTAACTTCCGATTCACTATCAGCGTATTTTCTTCCTTCAATCGCCAGCTTGCAGTGGCCGAGGTACTTTTCACTTCTTTCTTTCCTGAAGTTCTGCCAAATAGTCAAGCTGCCAGCGCTTCTATAAAATTTGTCGCAGCTGTTCTAGATGCTGAACAGCGTGTTCGCGGGACCCCTAGCGTTGCAGACATCCATAGGCGACAGTAAATGCTTACAATTAAGTAAGCCGCTAGCCTGTCTGCTGTTCCTCAGCAATAAAAAAAATGTTACAGATTTTCAAATAAAGTAGGGAACTACTAGTATCTTAATAAATATATTATTAAATATATTCCGGGTTGCCTGGAAGAGATCGCTCTGTAGCGATAAGGCCGCCCATTGTAAGTCAAGTACTCATTGATTGTGTAAATAAGTTTCATTGTGTTTATATAATTGGTTTACAATAAAGTGTTATCTATCTATCTATCTATCTATATTAAAACTGTTCTATTTCTCGAGGTATGCGTTTTTGAAAAAGTCCTATTCATTGGACGATTTCACTATTTGATTGATGCATTCCCGTGAAAGGCGTATCTGAATCGCATTTGAGCGATGCCAACTGAATCGGGTGCCGATATCGAAAACCTTTATTTGATGGATACCCACCCTCTACGTGATGGATAACTCCATTTACAGCATTCATACTCTGTGGAAGCGTTACAAGGATTAACATTGCCACTTAAAATCCTAACATTCTTCATAGTTTACTTAGGCTTATAAACTTTATAATAATAAAATAATAAAAAAACATGCGGAGCAGTCTTTGGGGACTGCCGATAGAAGTGAAAACTAAGTAACTTGTGAATTGTATCGTCGAGCTATTAGATTATTATTTTCGGTTTATAAAGAAGTGTTTATGATAATGGATTAAAGTTTAAATTGGTCATTAACACTTCTTTACAAACCAAAAATTGTTTACCCAAAAAGTGTTCGACGCGCCTAAAGAAGTTTTCATTTCAAAAAAACTCAACTGTATTTCATTGTAATAAAGTCGTAATTCGAATAGATATGTACTATAAGTAATGCAATGCAATCATTTAAAAGTTACATTATAAAATAAACCTTCAGTCATTATTAATAAGGTTGGTATTACTGGAACAAAACTCCGTCTTACGAATTCTTACGATCAAGACACGTGACCTGACGCGAGTTTAACATTTTTTACCTTTCACAAAAGAGTGCACAATGCTGTTAAAGAAGTCTTCACTTCAACAATTCATAACCAATTACTACTGGGCTCGCACCCCTCCCTAGGGGGAACGGACGGTGTACCCGCCACGCTCGTTTAAGGCGGATTGGCGGGTTACATATACCGTTGATCTCGGTATGCAGGTTTCCTTACGACATCACCGTCGGTACAGGGCATTTATAATATGCATATTCGGAGAGAAAAACTGCCTAAGCGGTGCAAGCTATCGTGGGATTCTAACTCGGGATATTTTAGTTGGTTTCTGATTGTAATACCACTGAGCTACCCCTACCTTACTACACTTTAATAAAACAAAATTAATTCATATTTGGGAATTATTTCCTAGGCCATCATCGAGAATACCAGAAAGGTTGGAAAGGTTGTTCGAATAATGTAATGCTATGATTTTTGCAGATCGCATTTTAGATAAAATTAGAACGAGTAAAGATGTGTTATGGTCGTCCATCCCGCCCGGCGTCAGCGTAATCTGTTACGCCGACATGTTGACCACGTCCCGTGGCGGGACTTACCAGCATGCGTGCCTTAGGGGCACGGCTGGAGTTGAGCTAGTCGTACACCGAATTCGGAGGCTGGGCTTAGAGGTGCACAAGTCTGACGCTATAGTATTCTATAACTGACGAAGCAGGCTGCCTCAGGGCCTGCGCATCACGCGTCGGGGCAACGCTCAAGTATCTGGGACTTGTTCTCGACCGCCGTTGGGACTTTTCGGCACACTTTCAGCAGCTGGCCTCTCGACTTACAAATGTAGCCAGGTAACTCACCCGACTGCTCCCCAACATCGGGGGACCGAACTCAATCTGCCTAAAACTATATGAAGGGACCGTACGGTTAATATATATTGATATATTTTATTTAACTAAAAAAAATATAAGCTTACATTGTCATGGTGTAAGCCATAAGCGGTCAATTGCCCTTTACGGCGCCCCCGTTCGGGCCGAGCACCTGACGACCAAAAACGCTGCGTTGCTGCGAAAACCGCAGTGCACGCTAGCCGTTAGGGCCATCAGGGCATATCATACGGTGTCCTTCGAGGTGGCTTTCCTCCTCGCCGAATCCATGCTGTGGGATCTCGTAGCTCGGCTCTTGGTATCGCTGTACCGTTGGCGTCAGGAAGCCGTCGCCCGGGGTTCTCGCCCCGTGCCTAGTGAAATCGAAGGAAAGTGGGTGGAGCTCCAGGACGATCTCACGGCCGTTTGAAAAGAAAGACTTCCGCAACCCAGTGCGGGAGAAAAAAACCGTCGCAGCGGTGCGGTCCGCCCTCCAACAAGGGCTTGACAGGCGTCGCGGCATTCTGTCGTTTCATGTGACACAAGTACTCTCAGAGCAAGGCTGTTTCGGTTGGTACCTGTATCGAATCGCTGACGCCAGCTACGACACGGCGTTGCACACTCTCCAAGTTTACCCCGTATGGGCATTGGAGTGCCGAGACCTCGTTGCCACCACTGGATCTGACCTCTCACTCCCGGCTATCATCCTAGCGATGGTCGGGAGCCAAGCGGGATGGGACGCCGTCGCCTCCTTTTGCGGAGCAGTTAGGTCCACAAAGGAGACGGTGGAGAGGGAGAGGGGACGTGGCTGGCTTAGGCTCTCTACTCACGCAGGAACACTCGTCGCCGGCGTTTAGCGACAGACCTTCGGCCACCTTAGTGAAAGTTCATGGGTACGACCCCCTGGGAAAGGGCTGCAGCCTGCACACGGACACGGTCTGACTGGTTCGTCGCGTCCGGCTGCCTCGGCACTCAAGGCGCGCGAAGAAACACCGGGATGGATATAGTGAGTATCGCAGCGACGTGCGTCCCCCAGCGTAGAGAGGAGGACGTACGGGTGCATTGCACGGAGAGTCCCACACCACCCCGCCGCGGCCGCCCGATTCCACGTGGCGGCGTGTGCACAAGCATTTCCACATTCCAAAAAAAGGTGTTTCCTCTTTTCTCAACTATTTCTGACATTTCTTATCCCAGTTATTGTTCTCACTTGTCTGTCCTCATTTTACTGCTGGGGACGACCAGACAGGCTGACAGCCCAAATAATAGTAAATAGTTACCGTCGCCTATAGATGTTTGCGACGCCAGGAGCAAACGCGAACACCCTGCTATCCCATAGGGTACTGAAACCAGGTTCACTATTGCCGGAACACAACACAAGGTTATTACGGTGGCGCATACTTATAGACTAAGGGTAGTTGCCATATAGACGGGCTTAGAGCCCTACCACGTAGCGTGGGTTGTTTTGTCGCCTTTTACGACAGGCTGATTCCGACCGCAGGGGTATTCTTACTCTTAATTACCCTGTACGGAGAAGAGTCCTTTAAATTTCCTATCAAATTTCGGTTTCTCTGTAAAGCATATTGAAAATATTATCAAATATGGTAACCACTTATCCTCATACCATCCGGTTGCCTGATCTACTTTAGCAATAAAAACCCAATACACAATTTCATTCTGATAAACATTGCAAAATTTATTATTATGATTTATCAAGGGATTTCCCGACACGCCCTTGCGATATGACCCCGCTGAGTATTATAAACATAATCATATAAATACTGCGTCATAGTTTAATCATGTTGTAGTAGATAAAGATCTCCTAACATAATTATGTTCTCAGCATCGAAACATTTTGGTTAATTAGATTCGAGTGCTATTTAAAGTTCAGGATTAACTAATACAGCTGCCACGAGCGATTAAATCAGTGGTCGGCAACCTGCGGCTCTTTGTTTCCTCGGCTACGGCTCTTCCACGAAATGTTTAATCCAGGCACGGAATATTACTTATTACCTGTAATTACATCCGTAATAATGTCTCCTAATAAAGCAAGGCATATGAAAAAAAAATGGTTCTTTGAATAAATTTAATTTGTGTATTATCGATATTTGGCTCTTTTTTTTCTTCACTGCACTAAACACGTGATGTTATAAGAAATTGAATTTACTAGTTAGTCAAATTTTAATTGTATTATCGAAAACAATAGCAAGTGAATTTGATTTTCTGATAATTGTTGTGTTGGCAAATGCAAATCCAACAAGGCAATTATGATCGAAATAGATAGATAATGAAATACTAGTATAACGTTACTTTGTAAGTTTAAATTTATTTCCACGACCTCTTATCTTCCGGCAAGGTAAATTTGGAAATGATGCTGAAAATAAAAGAAACAATTCTAGTTCTTTCGAAACAAATATTCACGGTTCGCAATACCCGAGTTTCTTCGTAAGTTATATCCAATTCAATTTGTCGACATGTGAATGCTCTTAAAAATACAGTATTGTTTTTATTGACGCGTTCATTTTACCGAAACCCCATTGCCACCGTACTAGCGCAACAATAAAATATGAAAATGGTTATGTTGTTAAAATGTTTCAAATGTCTTGACAGCCATATTTTTAAAAGCAAATGTTTTTCAAACAATCGTCTCTTAAACAAAATCGATGGATATCTCTCATGATAACAAGATATTTTATTAAGATATTATAAAACTTAGGACAATATGTAATCGCTGATAAGCTTACATAATAAGTGACGGATTACCTTAGCAAAACTTAAGTAATTACGTCTTGTTCTTCTTGCACTTATTCCATATTATATAAGCTTGGTACATCACTGGAAGCAGAGAGCTCTCTTCTTCCACTGTCCTCTGTTAGCCGTCATATCCAAATTCTTTTTTTATTACACCTGAAAAGCTGACAGAGACAAGCTGACGGTTTAGTTAATAGTAAGCGGTTACTGTCGCCTATAGATATTTGCGACGCCAGGGGCATCACTAACACGCTGCCACCTGCGTAAGGAACCTGGGTCACTTATGCCGGAACACAACACAAAGACCAGGAGTGATAGCCACGCAGACGGGTTTGGAGACCTACCACCTAGCTAGGGTTGTTTTGTCATTGCTACTCCTACTTTACTACTCCAGCCCTGCATGGAGGTAGTCACTTCGTCTTTGTCATATCATCTTGTACGTACTTTTTCTGTATCCAATCTAATTTCTAGCACTGTGGGTAATTACTTCATCAATATTTAACTTAAAAAAAACAATTTAGAAGACTTATACGAGTACGTTAAAGTTGTTTTACGTGTATAATAAAAAATAAACTGAATTTCCTCAGCTGTGTGATTCCGAAAATAAATAAGGAAAAAGCGTGGCATCACGTGGCAAGGGATATTTTATAAAATTGGATTTTATTTTAATTGTGTATATGTATAGTTTCTTAAATCTCATAGCCGGGAAGACTTGATACTCAGTCATGGTCTATACGTTGAAATAATCGGTTGCAATTCAGACAAAACGCTTATAAATAAACATTAAGAGTACCTTAGTTATTATTAAAATTAGATGATTCTTTCTTATTATTTATTTTCTTATACGTATTCAAAACGTTTTTAAATACAGCATCATCAACAGCATGTATTTGGCGAAAACCTAATTATTTAAATTGGCAGATATACTCAGATCAGGGCAAATTATTGGAAATATAAAATATTTTTTCATCCATAAAGATTGTAGCTGAGACACATATTTTGAAAAATTATCTTACCTAAAGGTAAATTTTGAGTGATACAAATTTTAAAATACATATCAATTTTTTATTTGACTATTTTAAAAATATGTTTTAGAAACGACTTAGATCACTAATTTACCGATATTATGATACATTTTAGATACCTTGCTGTTGGATACTAGTAATAGACACTTCTCCGAACCAATTACAGTCACAGTGACCGCAACATGATACACTGAGAGGATGATATTCTGATTACATCACTATGTAGCGCAAATGGATCACGATCTAAGTCTATTATTCAAACAACGTTACGTAAATTCATCAATTCCATTTTCTATGTTTCATAATTAACTTTTCAGGTATAAATTATTGTATATTATATTTATGTATCCGTAAATCCGTATATTTATTATCCGTGCAGGGGCGGAGAAAGAATACTAACCTCTGTGGCCGGGGTCGGCCTGTCGTAAAAGGCGACAAAACAACCTACCCTAGCTACGTGGTAGGGCCTCAAGCCCGTCTGGATGGCGACCACCTTTGGTCTTAAGTATGCCACCATAAAAACCTTGTATTGTGTTCAGGCATTAGTGACCCAAGTTCCTGTACCCTTATGGGACAGCAGCGTGTTCGCGATGCCACTGGCATTACAAACACTTATAGGCGACGGTAACTGCTGAATTGTAAGCGGGCCGTCAGCCTGTCTGCTGTCCTACAGCAATAAAAAAAAATGTATGAAACTTGCTTTCTGAAATGTCTTTCTGACGACCTCCGTAGCGCAGCGGCTAACGTACTTCGATACGCTTCGGTTCGTTTCCCGTCTCGCGTCTAGGTGTTTATATAAAATATGTATTTATTTACAAAAAAAAATGTATATCGAGGGTTGAAAGCAGCGGCGTAGCGTGGATGAGGGTCGCCCGGGGCGGAAGACAATTTTGCCGCCCTTTTATTTAGGTATTTCAATTTAATGCATACTATATCTATACCTACTAATATTATAAAGAGGTAAAGTTTGTGTGTTTATGACGTTGTAGGAGATAATCTCTGGATCTACTGAACCGATTTTGAAAATTCTTTTTGTGCTGGAAAGCACTTTTGTTGAGGAAAGCTATAAGCTATATAACATCACGCTAGGACCAATAGAAGCGAAGCGGTAATGAAAAATCTGCCTATGTTGAGAGCCAGGCGAGTCTGCTAGTATTACATACATTAATTCTAGATAACTTTTCGGCAAGAATAGTCATCATTATTTTGCATTATACAGGTTAGATTAATTAAATAGGTTAAGCACAAAATAAACTATGGGGAATCCCCGCAAGTCAGAATAGATGCCCTTGCCAGCAGTTGCTACAAAATAACATTCAAAGAAAGGGTATTCCCCGAATTCGTCACAGAATGTAGTAATGTAAAATTCTGTGTTCTTTTCAATCGGTCAGAATTTGTAGTTGTGATAAAAATATGAAATGGTTCAAATATTTATATTATTTATTGTGAAATTATGTCGCCTCTAAAAAGTGCCGCCCGGGGCGGGCCAACCCTGCCGCCCCCGCTACGCTACGCCACTGGGTGAAAGGTGAAATATACATATTCGGAATCAGCTGTATTTTCTGCAAAATTTTAGATGGCTCTCCTGTAAAGTTTAAATCATACAAAATGTCGCTTAAATCAATTAACCTTTCACCCGTCGATATGTAGTTTTCTAGTACCCATGAAACAAGTGCTATGCTACTTATTTTGGGACTAGAAAGCGCTGTGTAAATTGTGTCAGTATATTTTATTTAGACATAAATTATTACTCTAAAGAAAGAGAAATATTTGTTGATATAAAATTACCATTAGACTCTAATTAATACGATAAGAGGGGATAAATGCAAATATAAATAAACTGTAACAATTGAGAGAATACCATCTAATTCCAAAGTAAAACCACAACGCTTCTATCGTATTTTGGATACTAAATGACTGATATAATATGTATTACAAATACAATTTTATTTTATAAACAAATACTTAGAACCCGGACGGAAATCGAGCCGTGTTAGACTGTTGCGTATAAAGTTGCTCAGCGAACAATAGATACAACGGTGCTCGGAGTGTCTCTAGTAGTAGGTAGTACGAAGTATTTAGCCAGTCTTCAACTTGATTCCTTGACACAGTAAAATGAAGGACTGATAGCTAGTGGGGTAAAGGACTTTTTGAAGAAACACCTAGCGACCAGGTATTAGCGATTACTTCTAAAAAAGCTTGAGAATAAGGGTTAGTTCAAAATAGCTGGAGATGCTGTGTAGCAAGCCTTGGAAGAAGCTTTCATGAAACAGTTAGCTATAAAAGACTGATAATGATACGCTATTTATAATATAATTTGATAAATATTTAATTATAAAATAAACATTTAAATACCATTTATTTAAACACCAATTACAAACAACTAAATGATTCATAAACGCTTTTGTGCTTTTTATGTGAAAAAGGACCAACAAGGGTGGGACGGGGTTACTGGGGGTTAAAAATATAAGGCACCGCATAATCCTTGTTCACCGGTCGCAGCCAACTGTGATCGGGTTAACGTTTTTATAATGACTGCCATTTATGTGCATTTTCTTGTTTCTGAAATGAATTGATGGAGAAAATTAGAATTTTTTTCGGTTTAATTTTTAATATTTAAAAGGTATTTGATAAGGTAAAGTAAAAATTGATATTCTTTGCCTCTACCAGTGATAATTCGCTTTCTAAGAATATTATCCTAGTTAATGTCTACTTAAGACCAAAGGATGGCGACCACCCTTGGTCTTAAGTATGCCACCATAATAACTCTGTGTTGTGTTTCGGCGTTAGTGATCCAAATTCCTGTACATTTATGTGTGTTCGTGAGCGTGTTTGCGATGCCACTGGCGTTACAAACACCCACAGGCGACGGTAACTGCTAAATTCTAAGCGGGCCGTCAGTCTGTCTGTTGTCCTACAGCATTAAAAAAAAGAAATTAAAGCGATACAATTTATTTTTGAGAATATTTGTAATTTCTTGAAGACTAGCTGATACTTGCGACTTCGTCCGCGTTGCTTTCATCATGAGGCAGATGTAGAAGAGACTTCCCCTCTCCTATGCACGCGCGCAACACCGCTTGCCCCACTTCTCCGCGGCAAGAAATCAAATGTTTCTTAAAACTTAAATAATTTAATATTAAATGAAGATATCGCAATTTTTTTAAGATAAGGGCCAAGTGTCTAAGAAATAATACTTGAAGATTTAATTAAAATCTATCTAGTACTTTAGCCGTGATGCGCGCACAATTGCAGACCTCTATTATTTTATTTACATAAATTTTAACAAATTGAAATTTGTAGCCATGCAATACTACATATAGATTTGATTTTACTTACGGATACTTTTTATAGCTGTTCTTTTTCCAAATGATAGTCAAATGGTCTATTAAAATTATTATGTTATTCTTGACTGATAATACTCTGACACCTGCAAAAATTCAATACAAATGGGATGACCATTGCGAAAAGCGTCTACATTCCTAGTATTTTTAATTAATCGTTTAATACGTTGGTATAAAAATATTACATGACACGCTTACTATATTTGTAATCTATATACTTCTGCTGAAGTCACTGGTTCAGTTTAATACTGCCCTTGCTGCTGGGCTAGGGCCTCCCCCTAAAAGAACGGATACTGCTACGTTAGGCCAAGGCGCATTGGTATACAAATTTTCTCGTGGTACGTTTATGTAAAATAAGTATTTATTTGCAAGATAAAAATATATAAATAGTGTATTAGTTATTAAGTACCCATAACACAAACGCCCTGTTGCCTAGATGCTGCCTTAGGACGAAATGGCGCTGTGTTGTTACATTAAACTAATATATTTACTTTATTTTGATTTACATTTTAAAACAGTGAAGTCATGTAATTTAATCGCATCACGTGTTGGGCTATGAAACAAGTCAATGTAAAGGGGTAATAGCGGATGGAATAATGGGGTTGGAGTGAGGTGTAGGTACTCCAGGTATCACCGGCACAAAGTTACCAACAAACAGCTAAACAGATTTGTATGCTGACGGCGGATCTGTGGCGATTTTGGTCCAAGTAATGAAATACCGCCATTTATTGACAAATCTTATTTACTCTATGGACTATCGGAGTAATATATATATACAGTGTCCCTGAATTCTGGTAATTTGGTTGTATGCCGTTTCATAAGGGTTTGAAGGGTTGTTAATTTAAAATTATGTGCGTTTAGATTGACATAAACCTAGCATTGTTAAACAACGTATGAGACTCAATCAGTTCTATCTATAAAAATAATTTCTCAAAATCTATTTTTTGTGGTGGTACAAATCGGTTTAAAATATGCTACTAGAAGCCGCGTACGAAAAGTGATTAACAAGACATGCAAGCATCAGGTAGGGCGGGTGTACATTTTTAACCTATATGAAAGTCCGTGCATGTGGATGAAAACATCCACATGCATTCTTTCAATCTTCATTCAAGAATTATCATAAATTGCCATATACTCTTCTATGAATAAAGTTCAATTTCAAATCGCAGACTCTTTTTACATGTCCCACATTGAGACGTGAGAAGCCAATAAATGTGGGCACTCTGTTAAATGGTCCGCCCCAGGCTGCCCTCTCGGATAAAAACGGCTAATCAAACTTTTTTCACGTTAAACTTTAAAAAGACGTGGATACTTGCCTCCTCTAACCTGGCAAAATTTTTATAGTACGAAATACTTTTTTTAATTCAGCTCTTTTTGCTTTTGCGTTTGATTTATATAATTTATTTACAATTTGGTTTAATAGCCTTAAAATGCACTTTCCTCTTGCGATATGACCGTCACACCCTAAACATACGGTTCTTATTAGTATACTAATTATTATTAACATAGTTATTATCTGATATTTATCTGACTAGTACCACTAACCGCCAAAGGTATCAATTGTGATTTTAGGTTGTGACCTACCAGATCTTCTTTTTCCTGCCCTTATCCCAAACTATGTGGGCTTGGCACAACATGTTCTCTCCTTCTACTCTTCTCTATTAATTGTTATCTCAACATTCACACCTTTTTGCCATAACATCTCTTATGCAAACTATCCAACTTTTTTCTGGTCTACCCCTTCTTTTGTATTCATCTACTCTCATTTTTAGCATTTTCCCTTTTATATTCCCTTTTATAGTTTAGTTTATAACTTTTCAGCTTCTCAATCATCTATTAGACCTATAAAATCCAAATTAACCATCCGCCAATTGGTGCATTCTATTGTATTACATAGACGAGGCTTCGAGGCGGGTAATTTTTTTCGAAGTTGGGTTTTAGTCGCCTTTGCAGAAGACATAATTTTCATACTAGCTTAAGCTGACCACGTGTTTCTATTATGGTCCGAACTGTATTCGTTGCTCAACGGTACAGACGATTTCTAGTGAAACTAATTCAAACTTACGAAATCTAAGCATAGAAAATAAGTAGGTAATTCATAGTGTCATTAAATATCTTTACGACTAACGGCCTATTGGCAGTAGTTTTAGTGAAGATCCAAATGGAATGAAGACCGTTTATTATCAGGTGAGTCGTTTGCCTGTTCGATGTTATCCAGTAACAAAAAGTGATGAGAACAATTTGTCAAGAAATATTTACATTAAACAAAGTCTAAACAATGATATTTAAAATACATTTATACCAAGAATTTATGATAAAAAGGTCTATCTAACGCGTGTAGTTTGATGCGATGTTAGATGATTATATTCTTTGATATACTTTTATGATATACAGTCAAACCTAGTTAAATGGAGAAGTGGATAAGTGAGAAAACTCTACAAGTGAGAGTAATTGCTAGGTCCCGGCATTTTAACCCTCCATTACCTCTATAAGAAACAGAAACTTCTATAAGAAAAACCTTACCTTACCTTACCTTTTTACCTCTATAACTGAGACTGCACTTGTTTGTACCTCTATAAGCGACAGCCGAGCGTAATTTAACAATCTGTAACTTATGAACCATTCTTTAATATCGTGAAACTAACTACTGTTGTCTTCAAATTATGATAAAATATTGAATTTAAAATAAAGATACAAAGTGAAGAGACAAAAATAGAAACGCAATAGTTTTTTTTTAAGTTAATAAATATACATTAATGTAAGATTTTTTGTTTTCTTTTGTAAGCATTTGTGCCAATGGGCTAACTACCAGGGATGCTGAAGATGAGCAAAGTGGAGTAGAAAAAGTCGGAAAGCGGACCCCGGGCACCGAAACAGAAGTTTGGGTTGCGACCGGGATACAACGCTTAGATGAAGAAGAAAAATAATTCCATATTTATAAATATATATTTATTATTTATTACATATGTACATACATACATATTTTCTGTAATTTTCAACCTCTATCAGGAAGAAGCCACTTCTGTAACTGCATAAATAAAAAAACCTCTTTAAGCGAAAACGAGATTGCGGTCCTTTGAACTCCCGCTTATTCAGGTTTGACTGTACTTGAAATATTCTTTCACTGTAATATAAATCACTGTTTAGGCATTTGTAGACAACTATATTACTTTTTTATACAGGTTTCATATTAAGTTTATATAACATTAAATACTGGTACAAACAATTTTTTATTCATCTGTAATTTTAAATACGGTTAAAGTTTTAAGATTGGTAAAATATGAGTTTTTTTTAATAAATAATTTAATATAGGGTCGGTGTCTAAATCGCGCCACTTTAATATTGTGTGTTATGGCTGCTGGCACATGTTGCTTAGTAACCAGTGTATACTACAACGATACATGTACACATACGTACAGCAATGATTACGTTTCGCTATTACCGCCAAAATATTATAATTAAGTAAGTTTACCTTTGTTTAACTTTCTGCATGTATCCGTCAGTAAATTTTGTACTTAATTGTTGGCAAACACGTTAGGTTTTTTTAAATATAACTTCTGAATTCGATAAAAAAAGTCACGTTAAATTTAACCAGTATGAGGTTAAGATTTTTTAACATGTAACTGTAGAAGTTGCTTTAGCTGTACGTAAGCTTGTTTCTTAAGTCATACCGATACGACTTAGGAAACTACTTCAAGCTTTCTTTCTTTTTTGTTGTGCTTAATGTTGTTTTTTTTTTTGGTATTTTACAGCTCGCTATTTAGTATTATTATGTAAAAACGTATATGCACGACGTATTATCTAAAATATCCAAGGCTTTAATGAATTACGGAGAAAATATAAAATGTCTAAGGCTACGTTACGATCCTATTTGAAAGGATTGAACGAGAACGTAACTTTAGGAAGACCCAAGGATTTGACAATAAAAATGGAGGAGTTGATTGCTCGCATTCCTAACTTAGAATCATGTTTTTTGAGCTCACTGCGGTAGATCTCAGAAACTTTCCTTATCAATTAAAAAATGTAAATATAAATAATATTTCAATAAAAAAAATGCGGATAATATGAGGTACTATTATAATTTTATGAAAATTATCCGAGTTTGTTTGTTACGTACACCACAGGCAACTTCAATGTCCAGAGCTAAGGCATTCGACATACAAACATGAATACAAATTCACAGCTAATCAGATATGAAAGACGAGTAAAAAAGAAGAGCTGTGATTGGAGAGGTACAAATTAAGCACCCCGTGGTACGACTTAACAGACCGGTTGCTTAGGTCGTACATTTTTAAGGTTTTCGAAATTATAATTTTTTAATCAACAACAGTCTTTTAATTGCTAAACAAATAACTCTCCTTAACAATTTTGTTTTCTCCTTAACAATGTTGTTTTTATGGTATATTAAATTCCAAAGCTTCTATATTCTCTTGGAAACTATGTTGGTTAATACCAAGTCTACATAATTGTAGACTTTTCTGATTACCACAGACACTTTCATAGGTAGGTCAGATACGCTAACCATCCAGACATGACATTCATTTGCAATATTAAATATTAAAGATTTTTTTATTGTTGAATAACAGCAGACAGACTGACGACCCACTTAATAGTAAGCAGTTACCGTTGCCTATAAATGTTTGCGACGCTAGGAGCGACGCGAACACACTGCTGTTCCATAGGGGTAAAGAAAACTCGATCACTAATACCGGAATACAACACAAGGCTATTATGGCGGCATATTTAATACCAAATGTGGTTGCCATCCAGATGGACTTACGGTCCTACCATGCAACTAGGGTTGTTTTGTCGCCTTTGACGACAGGCCGACCCGGCCGCTGGGGCTAGTATTCTTACTCCGCCCCTGCACGGACATTAGTTACTGAAAGGTTAAAATTACAATTAGATTCGTCTAGCCACTGTCAGGCTCGTAGATAATATAATATAAATGTAAAAGTTTGGATATATTCAATTTCAATCTCACCAAACGACTGAACGGATATGAACGAAATTTGATCTACATAGATAACACAAACTAATGTAGGTTATACGAGGGCGGGCTAATAAGTCACTTTTTAGTAAGTGACTTTTTGAATGAAATACAGGTTTTTAGATAAAAAGTTATTTTATTTTTCAACATAGTCCTTTGAGTTCATTTAGCCCATTCCGAAAAATATGATTTGTCAAGTTCATCTAAATAAGCATTTGTTTGTGAGATGATTTCGTCGTTGGAGTCAAATCTTTTTCCACCGAGTCATTTCTTCACGTTTGGGAACAAGAAATAGTCACTCGGGGGTAAATCTGGAAAACAGGGTGGATGAGGGAGCAATTCGTAGCTCAATTCATGGATTTTTGCCATGGAAACTACTGCACATGTGTGCACACCTGCATTGTCCTGGTAGAAAATTACTTTTTCTTGGCCATGGATTTTTGCCATGGAAACTACTACACATGTGTGCACACCTGCATTGTCCTGGTAAAAAATAACTTTTTTCATGGCCTAATGCGGTCGTTTTTTCTTCATTTCCTCGTTGAATCGACCCAATAAGTTGGTATAATATTCGCCATTGATTGTTTTCTTCCTTTTGAATGTAGTCAATGTGGAATGAGTGAGTATTTTTCCGCATAAATAATGCTTAATGAGCACACGAAATTAACTTTTTTCCATTTTCTTCCCAAACGCGCTGTAGTCTGCTATCAACGGCTGCCAAACACAAATTAAATGACGCAGCTTGTTAAAATTTTGACAGGAGTCAACTGACAGTTGCCTGTTAACAGGAGCAGTGTTGCCATTTCATACTGTTTATGTAGTGTATTAAGCTGAATATATTAGTTAATTTATTTATTGTTGAAGAATAAGCTAAAGCTAAATATTTATTTATAATTATATACATTTTTTTAAATATTCTGGTAACCATTTTCAACTTGTCCCTTGGACATAGGCTCCTTCTAAAAATTTCCAAATTGTTCTGTATTTTGCTTCCTGCAGTCTTTTTATATCGTTTTCGTATGTTATCTAACTGTCCACCTATACTTCTTTTTCCTGTTCTTGGCTACAAATCGCTGTGAAATGCTGAAGTTCAATTATTCTTTAACAATAAAGACTATATAATAATTAGTTACTTTATCTCGGCAAAAAATACGAGGTACTAAATCCGTAATGCTTAAGATTTGGAAAACTTATGATAACTGTATGCGCCGGGCGTTGAGCATGCACCGGTCTTTTCCTTTTCCGCTCCTACACCCGCTTCCGTAATCCGCTCCTATACCCGCTTCCGCTATCCGCTCCCGCTCCTACACCCGCTATGAGAGGGACGGATACCATGCTGCTGGCGAGGAGTGCGGCCGAGCTCTCGCGGCGATCGGCCCCCCGCGCCACAGTCCACTTCGAACCGCGCTTAGAGGCAACCGCTGCCCCCGGCCTTGACCAAGTGAAAGAAAGGGGAGCAAGATCCCGTAGTGCCCGCTTCCGATACGAACCAGTGCACGGGGTCTCAGTGACGGGTGAGTAATCCTTTTAATTTCCCGCTCATCCATAAAAGTCTGGTACGCCTTCGACCGGATAGCAATATTCCGTTTTTACTCTCCGCCATATTGCAACGCCCGCGTTTAATTCGCCCGCTGCCGTTATATTATATTTGTTATTTTAATATATTTACATTTATTTATATATTTACTTTTATACTTAGTATTTATATTTAATATTTAAAATGCCCAAAGGTAAAATCTCTGAAATGGTGTTATCTCCAAAGGCCCGAATGTTAGAAGCACGTGTGCAGGCCTTTTTTAATATTTTACAGAAAATATATGACGCATCTTGTAATATATCTTCTCAAGAAACAATAAATAATTTCTTAAAGGTGTCCGCCAATATCCAGCAACTAAGATCTGATTTCACTAATTCGCTCGACGAGCTAAATATCGAGAAAATACAATTAGATCCCGATTTTATTCCCGATTATAACGTATTTCTATCATTTGAAGAAATATTTTCTTGTATTAAAAATAAACTTAATGATTTAAAAGACCAAAAATTTGAAAATCAGTCGTTATATAACGAAAAACCCAAACTTAAATTACCGCCTATTAATTTACCATCATTTGATGGAAGAATAGAAAATTGGCCTTTGTTTTATGAATCTTTTAAATCAAATATACATAATAATTTACATTTAACTAATTCCCAACGCATTCAATATTTACTCGGAAAACTAACGGGACCCGCATTAAAATTAACGGCTGGTATCATACCCTCTGGGGAAAATTATACCACGTTATGGGAAAGTCTAGTCCAAAAATATCAAGATCTGAGGGTACTAGGCTCCCATTATATAAACAATTTAATAAACATTAAAAACGCGAGTCATAATACAACCTCATTAAATACTTTCATCGAATGTTTTAATTCATCCGTCGCCTCATTAGAGCAGTTAGATATTTCAGACTTAAAGGATTTTTTACTATTACATTTAGCCCTACGAAAAGTAGATCAAACTACAATTCAAGCCTTTGAGATGTCTATGAGACATAAAGATATTCCATCGTACAAAGACTTTGTCGACTTTATTAAATCTCAAGTAAAAATACTTGAACGTTCCATACCTACCGTCTCATATCGTAATAATACAAATAATTCACCGCTCAATACAAATTCAATTAACCGCCCAATATCTCTTGTTACCCGCAATAATCAAAATAAATGTGCATTTTGTAATAAAATTGAACATATTCATTTATACAACTGTCCGTCATTCAAAATATTAGACCGTAATTCTCGTTTAAATTTCGTCAAAAATAAACGCGCGTGTTTAAATTGTTTAAGTTTAACTCATTCTACGTTAAACTGTAAGTCGAATTTTGTATGTAAACATTGTAATAAACGTCATCACTCCCTATTGCATTTATTTGAAAATAATAGTAAGGTAGTTTCGGTTGGAATAGAACATTGCGATTCTTATAAGCAACAACAACCCAATCAAGTAATGAGTGCAAGCGAGACCGCTGCATGCGTGTGCGCAACACGCGCAGGTGCGAGCGAGACGTCTACTCTTGCGGCGACGCCGCCCACTCATGATTCACTGAATGTATTATGTGATCGCCCGCGCGTACTCACGAATCGATTGAGTTTGCCACAGAATAGCGCAACATACAGAAATATTTTGTTGTCAACCGCTCAAGTATATACAAAAAATAATTTTAATAAATACGTATCTGTTAGATGTTTAATTGATAACGCTTCACAAAATAATATTATTACAATTTCTTGTTGTAAACAACTAGGTTTGAACATTATACCTCTTTCTAATTCTTATGTTAGAGGGGTCGGTTCCGTAACACAAAGTATTTTAGGATATGTTCAAATAAAAATAACTAATAAAAATAAATCGAATTATTTCGACATCGTTGCACTTGTTGTTCATTGTATCACGGATAAATTGCCGTCTGAAAATATTGACGTTTCTGTTATGAAACATTTAGTTAATTTACCGCTTGCTGATCCTTTGTGGCATGTGCCTGGTGACATTGAATTACTCCTAGGCGCACAGTTATTCCCTTATCTATTATTAGGAGAAAAAATTATTTCTCCACCCGCTCCCCCCGCGCTTGAAACCGTATTCGGGTATATACTCATGGGAGATATTCCCACAATTTTCAATAAAAATAACGATTTATCCGCAACTTTAAATACAAAATCTTTTTGTATCACGCAAAATGATCCCGCTTCATTAAACACCGCTCTTGAAAAATTCTGGATTCTCGAAGAAATCCCCGCACAAAAAATTATAAGCCCCGCCGACTCAGAATGTGAACAGTTATACTGTACTTCTGTATCTCGTGATTCTACGGGCAGATATTGCACCGCTTTGCCGTTCTGTAAAGAACCCTCGAATCTCGGCAACTCTCGGTCTATGGCGCTCCGTCGTTTATTTACCTTAGAAAATAAACTTAAAGATCGAGATCTCCGCGAAAATTATAATAGCATTATCAAAGAATATATTAACAAAAAATATTTGTCCGAGATACCATACGCCGACACCGATAGTGACGTAGGATATTATATTCCGCACCATCCGGTTATAAGACATGACAAAGCAACAACTAAAGTTAGAATCGTCTTAGACGCCAGTGCAAAGTGTCATAACGGGGTGTCACTTAATGACATTTTACATTCTGGCCCTAATCTTCAGTCGGATATATTTGTTTTATTACTTAATTTTCGCTTATTTCCTATTGCTCTTACCGCTGATATAAAACAAATGTACCTTCAAATCGGAATTAATGAGGAACATAGAAAATATCAAAAGATATTATACCGCTTTAACACCGATGAGCCTGTACGTGAATTTCAATTTAATCGTGTTCCGTTCGGATTAAAATCTAGCCCATATTTGGCAATGCGTACAGTGCGTCAGTTATGCATGGAAGAAAAGCATACCTTTCCCCGCGCCTCCAGTATAGCTTCTCGTGAGTTATATATGGATGATTTAGCGACATCTGTCACATCATTAGAGGAAGCCAAAACTTTATCGCATGAACTCATCGCCTTCTTTAAGGCTGGTGGTTTCGAACTAACAAAGTGGGCAAGTAATTCGAAGCAATTGCTTAACCATTTGCCGCAATCCTATTGCGCGTCAATTGAGTTCTCGAATAAAGATAATTTAAATATTTTAGGTCTAAAATGGATACCTTATGATGATATCTTTACTTTCGCAACTTCTGCAATAGATATAACCTGTACAAAACGTTCCATTCTATCAGCAATTGCCCGCTTATGGGATGTCCTTGGTTTCGTCGCTCCCGTAATATTATTCGCAAAATTATTAATTAAAGAATTGTGGTCACTTCGCATTGGTTGGGATGAAAATCCACCTCAAGATATTGTTCTTCTTTATCAAAAATTTACGCAACAATTATCTCTTCTATCTTCATTAAATATACCGCGACACGTTGCAGTGTCAACCGAGTGCACCGTAAACCTTGTTGGTTTTTCTGACGCCAGTTTAAAGGCATATGGCGCAGTAATTTACTTACATGTTACTGATACTTATAATAATATTTACATTAATTTAGTGTGCGCCAAATCCAAAGTGGCACCTATAAAGGTGGTATCTCTGGCTCGGTTGGAGTTATGTGCCGCTTTGCTGATGTCCAAACTCTTAAAATTAGTATATGACTCGTATAACGCTCGTACAAAAATCAGTAATATATACGCTTTTTCTGATTCAAAAATCGCACTATCCTGGATTAAGTCCTCTCCACATAAATGGAGTGTTTTTGTTAGTAATCGCATTGCTAAGTGCCAAGAAAACCTAGATCCTAGATATTTTTATCATGTCCGGGGTAAGGAAAACCCTAGCGACTGCCTTTCAAGGGGGCTTTTACCCGAACAACTGTTAAATCATGACTTGTGGTGGCAAGGTCCTAGGTGGCTCCACCATAAAATATCTGAGTGGCCTATTGCTCAATTTCATCCTGAAAACTGTGAAGACTTGCCGAATATAATAATAAATCTTTAATTTGTATTACGACCGCACCGCTAAATAATAATATAATTTATGACGTTTCTCAAAGAATTTCATGTTTTACTAAGTTATTAAATACAATTGTATATATTTTACGCTTTGCAAAAATTTTACCACGATCAGTTAATATAGATGTTACTGACTTAAATACCGCCGAACAATATTTAGTAACTGCAGTTCAAAGTATATATTTTTCAGAATACTTTAAACTTTTGAAAAATGGTACGCTGCCCGCAAATATAAAACACCTTAGTCCTTTTATAGACGAAAAAGGATTAATACGTGTCGGAGGAAGACTCTCAAACTCCGACTTGCCTTTCGAAGCACAACATCCGATCCTTTTACCAAAGAAGGATCACGTAGTTAATTTAATAATAGACCATTACCATAAGAGGAATTGTCATACGGGTGCAAATTTATTGAATTCGATATTAAAGCAACGTTATTGGATAATATCAGGTAGAAACATCATTAGACAACGCGTTAAATCATGTAACGTATGCTTTCGTACCAGTCCTACTCACTCGTGGCCTAAGATGGCAGACCTCCCTTCATATAGAGTGCAAGAAGCGAAACCCTTCGTACATACCGGTGTGGATTATGCAGGTCCTATCCAGATTACCTTAGCTAGGCGTCGTGGACAAAAATCCCAAAAGGCGTACTTATGCCTTTTTGTTTGTCTTACGACTAAAGCTGTACACATTGAGCTGGCTTCTGACTTGTCAACAGATACCTTCTTAGACGCATTCAAAAGGTTTATTTCGCGTAGAGGTCCTGTGTCTGTCATGTATTCTGACAATGGTACTAACTTTATCGGAGCTCGAGAAAAATTAAACGAGATCTATTCATTAACCGCTTCTTCAAATTTTCAACACTGCATACGTAATGAGCTTAATCAACGTAAAATTATATGGAAAACTATAGCTCCAAGTTCCCCCCACTTCGGCGGAATTTGGGAATCGAATATTCGTAGTTTTAAACGCCATTTCTACCGAGTAGTCGGAAATCAGCTTCTTACATATGAAGAAATGTTAACTGTGCTGACGCAGATAGAATGCATCCTTAATTTCAGACCGCTATGCGTCCTTTCCGAAGACCCTTACCCGGAAGCATTGACTCCAGCGCACCTTCTAATGTCCACTCCACTCCAATTTCTTCCCGCAGTTGATGTCTCTTCCGAGCGTAAATCATTGTTAGATCGGAAACGGATGTTGGATAATTTGGTGCAACACTTTTGGAAAAAGTGGCGCGTGGAGTATTTACATAATATGCAAATTAGGCAAAAATGGACAGATTCTTCTGAAAATGTTAAAATTGGGACTGTAGTGCTCATTAATAAAGATAATCTTCCCCCGCTTCATTGGCCATTGGGCATAGTCACTGCTGTATACCCTGGCAAGGATAAAATAATTCGCGTCGCATTAGTAAAAACATGCAATGGGACGTTTAAGAGGCCTGTTATAAAGCTATGTCCCTTGCCAACGCAATAATATATATTTAAATATGTAATTTCCGCTTTAGTTATATTTATGTAATTTATGTAATTATTTTATGCTATGTATTTATTTATGTGTAATATTTGAGAATACTACGTATTCTCAAGGCGGCGGAGGATGTATGCGCCGGGCGTTGAGCATGCACCGGTCTTTTCCTTTTCCGCTCCTACACCCGCTTCCGTAATCCGCTCCTATACCCGCTTCCGCTATCCGCTCCCGCTCCTACACCCGCTATGAGAGGGACGGATACCATGCTGCTGGCGAGGAGTGCGGCCGAGCTCTCGCGGCGATCAGCCCCCCGCGCCACAGTCCACTTCGAACCGCGCTTAGAGGCAACCGCTGCCCCCGGCCTTGACCAAGTGAAAGAAAGGGGAGCAAGATCCCGTAGTGCCCGCTTCCGATACGAACCAGTGCACGGGGTCCCAGTGACGGGTGAGTAATCCTTTTAATTTCCCGCTCATCCAGTCTCGTTTAATAACTGCTAAACAGTAATTACCTAGGGTATTTTAGATTACGAAATCTTTCTAAAAATTGTTTCGGCTATTATTCGTTTACGCTTGTCATGTTTCTACACCAGTGTTTTTGGCTAAAGAGTACGCGATCATTCTTTGTGCGATGTGTGTGGCTTAGATGACGGTTCTCTACAATATATTTTTCCATTGTCCAAATATTCCACTTCTATTTATGGAATCCTGCCTCAATATATCCCTCAATCTGTAAATATCAACTATTTCTTCACCCCAGGTCATAGTAAACATATATAATTTTCTTTGGTTCCAAATAAAACAAACATGACGTAGTTCAGCCTAACATTTTTGTTTGGTTCTTAAATGTTTAGAAAATATTTTACTGATTATAAATTCTGTTGATCTAATTAATAAACCTCCCTGTCTCTTTACTCTGACATGGGCAAAATCAGTGCCTAAAGCATTGGTTCCATAAAGAAGAAGAAAGACGAGGTAAGTTGGTAAGGTATGTGAGCACAATTTTTTCACAATTCTGCAATTTTATGTTATATATAGTAACAATAGATTACCAATAAAAGAAGTAGATGCTATGAGCATACTTTAAATAATCTAACAAGAAATAAGTTATTTTTCTATATATATAATTAATATATATAATTTCTATATATATAAATAGCAAAGTCGAAGGCCGATACATGTAATATGTAAATAAATATAGCGTAAATACAGCACAAAGGGCTTACGTAACTCATTTAACAAAGTTCTTCATGCCTGAATCGAATTCCAGCCCAAAGAAAGCATACATTAGAATTGATTACAACAAACAGGGGAAGTATCTCTATGAGTTCGCTTGAGTTTTTATTTGGCAAAGTTCCCAACTTCACACGTTCGCAAAACTTTGGATGTAATACACACTTTATTGAGTCAACTTGGGTATTTGAATATTTATGCACGAGAAAGATATATTTGTTTTTGAATTTTGTGTTAATTTTTGCTTTAAATAACAGATGTTAATGATGATGAAATTACTTTAAAATTAAAGTATGTATTTTGTGAACACACACTGACGTCAGTCACTACAGATTGTTTCTTTTTATCCATCCATAAAGAAATGTCTGTATATTTATATTTTATCCGTGCAGGGGCGGAGAAAGAATTCTAACCTCTGCGACCGCGATCTATTCATCTATCTATCTTATTTCTTACCAGATGTACATAAAGCTACTGCTCTAAAAAATAACTATTCGAGCCTCCGAATTGAAGTGCAACTAAGGGAGATATCAACCGACTAATAGCCAAAATTAAACGAACGATCTTCAAGAGATAAAAATATATCCATTTCGATTTTTGGACTATGAAATATGACGGCAAGGTGAATGTGGTGTGCAATCAAAAGTCTGTTTTTAGACTTAGAGTAGTCTAAGATACACTTTTGTATTTAAAAGTAAGCAATCAACAACTTTTTAAAAACTTTTTGCAAAGAGACGAAGATGAATGATGATACAGATGGGCTACAGATTAGTCTTTTGAAGACTTGTATGAAGGATTGGATAAAATATAAACTGTCTTTTATATATTTATTTAAAATTTAATGTTATAATTAAAAAGTAATTTAAAAAGACGAGAAAACCCTATAGAGTTTTATAATTTATTTTAATTTAAAATATTTGTAAGTAAAATTATGTTTAAAATTAATTAAATTATTTGATTGGGGTGATTAAAAAATTAAAATAACTTTTTTAAAATATTAACATAAATAATTGATTTAATGATCCATTTTATTAATGATTAAAAGAAAAAATTACCTTAGGGATAATAGCGTATTTTTTTTAGTTCATATAAAAAAGAGTTCACAGATAAGCTATTTACAAATGAAACAAATGGGCATCACACCATAGATATAATCATACTGGACTAGCCAGGTAAAAAATTGTAATTTGAGGCGTCCTCGAATTTTAATGAAATTAAATCAATAACTCTTGGTTTCTATTTTATAAAACTAGTATATCAGATCACATAACTAGATCCACCTGAATGGCTAGCCATGTGTTCACTTAACGAAACAATCTTATTAGTAGAATTTTGTATTAAAATTTTGAAACAGCTACTGTAGATTATAATATACCTTGTATAAAATTTAAAGTAAATTCAGATTAACAAACACACGTTCAAGATTTATGTAAATGAACATAATTGAATGTCGTAATAAAGGAAGGCATGGCACTAAGGAATGAATAAAAGTATCAAACAAGAATATTCTGTTGTGTTCGCTTCGCAAAGGGAGACTCGTGAAATTAAATGTGTAGCGACGACCGTTGTTTATGTCGCACGGATACGACTGCTGGGGATTAAATAATATATCATACAGAATGTAACATACGAACCAATGCACACATTATGTAAGTAAGCTAACTTAGGCGACAACACGTATATCACTCTCGAAATGTACTCCTTTATGTCGCTTATTTATTTCCTTATAACGTGGCTCCAATGCTTTACGCACTTATTTGCCAATGTCAAAGTACGTAACAGTATATTAAGACTAGAAAAGGCAGGTGAAGGTAGCTCAATCAAACAAATATCAGGAAATGACTTAGACGGTAATTTTTACTACCTAACTGCCAACTAGGAAAATTAGAGGTTAAAAGTAAAATGTTATATAAGAATTTTTTATGCTGATCCTAGGATCAGAATTCTTCACAGTTTGTCGTACAAAGGCGATAAAGCAACTTATGTACGGGTACATTTTGAATTGTTGCTTAATGATCATAGAATGATTTCCGACAAGCTTTTGGCATTGGATAAAAACTAATAGTTTTAATGTTGAAAATATTAAATTTTTAAACAATTTATGCGATTTAAACATGCCTGCTTGTGGGCTATATTGTTAAAATCTTACAAATATTGTTTATTAATTGTCCTTTTGCCGTACGAACAGACTTTTTAACTATAGTTGCCATAAGATAAAAATTTTGCTTGAATGATAAATTACGGTTTTAAAATATCACTCTATCTATCCGTGCAGGGGCGGAGAAAGAATACTAATCTCTGCGGCCGGGGTCGGCCTGTCGTAAAAGACGACTAAACAACCCCCCCTAGCTACGTGGTAGGACCTCAAGCCCATCTGGATGGCGACCACCTTTGTTCTTAAGTATGCCGCCATAATAACCTTGTGTTGTGTTCCGGCATTAGTGACCTAAGTTCCTGTACCTTTATGGGACAGCAGCGCGTTCGCGATCCCACTGGTGTTGCAAACATTCATAGGCGATGGTAACTGCTAAATTCTAAGCGGGCCGTCAGCCTGTCTGCTGTCCTACAGCAATAAAAAAATCACTCAGTCGTTATTTTAGCAGGAATTTACTTAGGTAAACAAATTGAAACCAGTCATTGTGGCGTGATTATTTTAAATCAATACATTTCAAACGTATGAGTACTTTTAGTAAATATCTATATACTTATATAGGGTTTTTGGTAATTCGACGTATTCCCGTTAGGAGCTGATAGGGGTGACTATTTTTGATAATTTGAACCCCCATATGCGTTATGCAAAAGTGAACCATTTTTGAATTATGATGTTTTTTAGCTTTTTCAAAGTAAGTCCAAAATGCAACATCATAAATTTGTTTAAAAAAGTACATATCAATTTAAATATCATTTTTTCTTCTGATTTATGAAAACAATTAAGCACTGGTTATTTATCAATATTAAATCAATAATTATTAGTCCAAATTTAAAAATGCGAGACGAAAAACTATATTATTTTAATAATTTTTTGAGATTTTTTTTCCCTCTAAAATGCCAAAAACAAAAATAAAACATTATGAAATTGGGCTTGCAGATTATATTTTTAAAACATAACCGTTTTCTTAGCTATCCAACAATGTATAACAACTAGAAGCTTATTTCAAAGAAACTGTAAAAAAGATCACAAAGGAAGCAGGTGGAAATTCGTATTCGAACTAAACTTAAAATCGCTGTGTGAATATCATGCAAATAGATTTAATGCATACCTAAGCCAATGCAGGAAGCAAACTGGCAGGTTAAGACAAAAACATTTTTTTAAAGAGTTCTTTTTTCAAAAACTTTTCGCGCGTGCATTGGTTTTGTGACGATATATCGTCACGATTGTAGTTTAATATTTAATTGGAATTTAAATATGGAAGAGATTGATTAAAATGAACAGCGTATGTTTTAAAATTACGCAAATGACCTTTATGGGACAGCAGCGTGTTCGCGATGCCACTGCCACTGGTGTTGCAAACATCCATAGGCGATGGTAACTGCTAAATTCTAAGCGGGCCGTCAGCCTGTCTGCTGTCCTACAGCAATAAAAAAAAAATGAAACATCTAACAGAAATTAACAAAGAAATAAAGAAAAGTATAAGAATAGACAGGAACAAAAATAGAATGGAGACTATTGAAAAACACATAATAAAAACGGGTGGTGTCAAAAAAGCATACAAAGAACTAACGAAATCTATAGACTGGGTAGTAAAAATGAAAAGCAATAGAGGAAAATGGAACCACGACAGAAAAGACATAATGGAAATTGCAACATCCTACTACAAAGAACTGTATGAATTCAACAAAACCCCGAGAGAAGAAATAAATTTGGTAGAAACCTCAGATATCCCCAAAATCCTTCATGTAGAAATAGAGAAAGCAATAGACACACAACGGATATACAAAACACCAGGACCCGATGGTATAAATAACGAGATCTTAATACAAAATAAGCAGGCAATCACACCGATCCTCACGGAAATGTTTAACGAGATCATAGACACAGAAATTATCCCACAGCAATGGACAGAATCAAACATTATCCTTCTATATAAAAAGGGAGACAAACACGACATTGGAAACTACCGTCCAATCAGTCTCATGTCTAACATATACAAGATATTTGCCAAGATAATTTTAAAACGGATAGAAGGAACACTAGACGAACATCAACCCATCGAACAGGCGGGTTTTAGGAAAGGTTACTCGGCAATCGATCACATTCATGTTGTCCGCCAGGTCTTAGACAAGTATAAAGCGTACCAGCGCGAGTACTACATTGCTTTCATCGACTATACCAAAGCATTTGACTCCTTGTACCATGAAAAGATTTGGAAGTCCCTAAAGGAACAAGGAATCGAACAAAAATATATCCGCTTAATTAAAAATGTATACAGTCATAATACCGCAAAAATCCAACTAGAAAAGAAAGGTAAACCATTTAGAATAGGAAAAGGTGTCAGACAAGGAGACCCTCTATCTCCAAAATTATTCTCAGCGGTTCTCGAAACAATCTTTAGAGGTCTCAACTGGGAAAACCTCGGAATTAATGTTGACGGATCCTCTTTAAGACACTTGAGGTTCGCAGACGATATAGTGTTATTTGCTGAAACACCAGAAAACATACAACAAATGATACATGAACTAGCGAATGAAAGTGAGAAGATAGGTTTAAAATTGAACCCAGAGAAAACAAAGGTTATGACAAACGGGAAGAAAACCACCATACACCTAGGAAATAACCAAATCGATTACACCGATGAATACATCTATCTGGGACAGCTAATAACACAAGATGATCCTATACGCAAAGAAGTTGAGAGAAGGATAACAAATGGCTGGAAGAAATACTGGAGTCTGAAAGAGGTCATGAAAGACAAAACTCTTCACATTAATGTAAAGAAAAATCTTTTTAACACCTGCGTACTACCTATTTTAATGTATGGCAGCCAAACATGGGCTTTAACACAAAACACGACGAGAAAACTGGAAACCTGCCAACATGCAATGGAAAGAAGTATGCTGAATGTGAAAAGGTCGGACCGAGTAAAAAACTATGTCATCAGAAAAAAGACGAAGGTCACAGACATAACATCCAAAATCAGAAGACTCAAATGGCAATGGGCAGGGCACATGATAAGAGGCCAAGAGAAATGGAGCAAAATTGTGACACGATGGTACCCTAGAGAAGGGAAAATGAAAAGGGGCAGACCACAGAAAAGGTGGGATGACGACATTAGGCAAGTAGCAGGAGTAACGTGGAATAGAGTGGCTCAAGAAAGACAGGAATGGAAATGGAAATTATTAGAATAGAATAGATTAATTTAGCTATATAAAAAAAATTGTATATCCATACTTTTTGCATATACATAGTTTCTAGTTTTAGTACTTTGTAAATAGATACTAAGTGGGTCTGAATAAAGGGCTTTATTATTATTATTATAAATGAACATTTGCATGCATATGGGGGTAAAAATTATTGTAAATAGTCACCCCTATCACCTCCTAACGGGAATACGTCGAATTACCAATAACCCTGTATTTGATTTTAACATATACGTAGGCGTATCAAACATAATCATCATCTTTGCGTTGAATCCCGGTTGCAGCCCAAACTCTCGCTTCGGCGCCCGAGGTCCGTTTCCCGACTTTTTCTTCTCCACTTCGCACGGTCTTCAGCATCCCTGGTAGTGAGCCCATTGGCACGCATATCACCCTTTACGACGTCAAGCCAGCACTTTTTGGGTCTACCCCTCCTGCTGGACCCAGCGAAGGCGGCATAGCCAGACATTTGTTTCCCACGTAAGCATCCGGTTGCCGTACCAACGGAGCCGGCACTCTTGTAATTTATCCGCAATGTCACATGAAGACTGCCGCGAATGCGGGAGATCCTAACGCGGTCCTTCCGCGTCACTTCACACTTCCACCGCAGCATATTCATCTCCGTGACACGCAGTTCTTGCTTGTGTCGCTCTAACACCGCCTCTAAACCTCACGCGATTTGGTCCACGCGGCAGCAATGCGTGCTTTGACGTCACAATCAATGTCACCAGACGCATGAAATACAGATCCCAGGTATTTCACTTGGTCTGTGCGCTCGACCGTGTTGCCGCCGATGCGTACGGGTGTGGGATCTGTAGAGTTACAGGCAGTAGTGTATCAAACAATCATAGAGTAACATGTAGATTTAAACTCATAAAGTGTCTGTAATTAAATGAAAATAACTATTTCTGAAATATTAAAGGTTTTCAGAATACGTGAATATTTAATTTAAATTTGAGTGTAAAATAGATTTCGGCCACTCAAACGAAATAATCTATATTGTAGTTATTGCATAAATATGGATTTAATATATTGTTAAAATTAAAAGAATATACTAATAAACAGATGTAATAAATATATTGAAGAGAAATACAGTGTATATGCGTGTATTTTTACTTTTTGTTCATTTGACTCGATAATTAGATACTGATTGTTTTTGTACACTAATTTAAATTTGTTTGAAACCTTAGTCTTATCTGAAAGTAATACTCTGTAAGAAAACTTAGTCTTTGAAATTTCTTCTATCAGCCATTTTGTTGCTCATTCAATGTAGTATCTTGTTTCTGTAATTCGTGAATCCTACCCCCTACCCCCGCTACTTATACCCCCTATCTTCTCAATACGCTTTCTGCTTATTGTACTCGTAACTGCAACTTAGTTGATCGTACTAAATCGCCACTTCAATGTTGATTCTGTGTACTTTTTGCATCTGAATCTAAACATCAATTATATTTGAATTTCAAATAATAATACAAAATTTATTTTAGTTTGGTGATGAGTAGTTAATGTTTTAATTTCTAGCTGTTCATGAATAAATGATATTTGATTTCTTTGCTCAAAACATAATTTATATTTCAAAGCTTTGGGATTATCAGTTGTTGAATAGTGAAACTAACTGTATCCTGCGATACCCACAAAGGGTCAACCAGAATTTTTAGTGGGTATACCAACCTATAGTGTGTGCGACTTAGTCTATGGTATATGTAGTGATCTGTGATCATGTACAACCACATATGTCATCTGTCAAAGACAATGTAATGTCATTGGAGTTGGACACTGCCTGTTCGTTATGTTTCGAAATATATGAGGAATTTCTGTTTCCACTTATTCCATTGGGTAGCAACGTCGCGATTTACTTGGACCCACAATGGTTTGAGGTTATTTTGTAAGAAAATGTTTGTTACCTTCTTTTGGTCCGACATTTTACTCTTGACGTTTTTCTTCTGACACCATCTTTTGAGTTTCGTTGTATTACAGGATTGGCGGAGCGGGATGGGCGAGATAATAAATGATAAGCAGGCTACGTATCGACCATTGTATTCGAAACATAACGAACAGGCAGTGTCCAACTCCAATGACATTACATTGTCTTTGACAGATGACATATGTGGTTGTACATGATCACAGATCACTACAGTATATAGACTTAGTTTAAGGTCCCGGTTCCCTGTAAGATGCAGTTACGAGTACAATCTTACAGTGGTATGCAGCACTTAGGAAGGCTTTCACACATAATGTGCATTCTTCCTCCTGCCCTTATCCCACATTACATGGGGTCGGCACAACATGTTACATGTTGTAATAGTTGTGGCTTAGTTTTTCAACCGGCCGCCTGCCTGACATTAATCCCTTTTTGGGGAAAAATCTGTCATCCTTTTTATTTAAATTATTTTTCTCGTTTCGCATTGAAAGTAGGACACGAAATTTCGTTGTCGATTGACAACGAAATTTCGTGTCCTACTGATGATTATCTAATATATCCTCAAGCGACACTTTTATTGGTTTCTTCTTGAGTAAACAACATCCGAGTGTCGGTTTGGGTGTGCAGGGTGGCACTTTTTCCGAATCACGTGGACGAGGACTTTTACGGAGTCCGTGCCCGTGCACAATTCACATTCGATAACTACGTCACAAGGGCTTCTAAATAGGAAATTTGCAGTGCTGAGCATCCTGAATGCTCTTGGTCCTGAATTTCGTTGCGCTTAAATGCAGACACAGGCAGCTAGTGCACAATGCGTCAATCTTCATATATTTTGGTGGTGGCTCACAGCAATCTTCCTTTGGGCAAGTTAGAAGCCTTGAAACTTGCGGCTTCTTTTCACAATTCACACATAATGTGCATATTATAGCATAATTGCCATGTACTGACGGTGTAGAAAACATCGTGAGGAAACCTGCATTCCGAGATTATCTATATACTGCCTGTTCCCTCTAGGGGAAGCCCCGAGCCCATCAGAGGGGCGTTATGGACTGTTATTATTTTTATATATGCATCTGTAGCATACCAACGCTGTCTCGTGTGTCTATAGATAGTTTTAAGATGTCACTTTCAAGAGACGAAAGCCGCGGTCTAGTATGGGCGACATACAGATATACATTAGCGAGTGTTATACGAAACTAATCATTAGGAGTGAATAATCAATCATTATTAAAGTAAAATTAAAGTAATGAGTAAATGATTTTACTGTTAATTTAATCCATAAAACATTTTTTGCAAAGAAGTGTATAAAAGAAACTTTGACAATTCCATCCATATCTATGTATACATTTCGCAATTTTTTTCAATTTGCTACTGTATGACCGGCCATCTCGAAAAGGAAATTGAGTAGCGCTTCTTTGCTGCCATTGGCAAATAAGTAATTTGTTGCTTTTTACGATACTCTAAAAAAGGTGATGAGTACTACACCTGCTAGAATGGCAGTCATTTTCGTTTGTTTTCCAGATTACCGCTAATATAATATCGCAACAAATAGTACCTAAACGCAAACTTTCTATATTACATTTTACTAGACTAAGGTTAAGCTACGTGGTAGGGCCCCAAGCCCGTCTGGATGGCGACCACCTATGGTCTTAAGTATGCTGCCATAATAACCTTGTGTTGTGTTCCGGCATTAGTGACCCAAGTTCCTGTACCCTTATGGGACAGCAGCGTGTTCGCGATGCCACTGGCGTTGCAAACACCTATATGCGAGGGTAACTGCTAAATTCTAAGCGGGCCGTCAGCCTGTCTTCTGTCCTACAGCAATAAAAAAAAAAGCTACACTTTTGACGATACCTTATATTTTAGTTGATTAAAAATTTAATATTCATTGCATACATTAAAAACAAAGTTAAAAGTTTTTAACATCACCTTTGTTTTCTTTCTTTGAAACAAAGGCTGATATTACGAAGTTGCATATCGAAAACTTTTTAATTGTACATAACTTTACACAATATAATGTTCGCATAATTCAGACTAATGTATTTATCAGATATATAACATGAAGACAAATTAATTATTTTATTCAAACAACTGTAATTGACACTTTTATCTTGGTGTATTATTGCTTAGAACATTTAACTTACTCAAAAAAACCTATTCTTAGTTAATTATTCTTAGTGCTAACAAGATAAATTGAAGAATTTAGGTTTCTTTGTAAAAAGTTTAATAAAACGATTAAGGTTTTACCTAGCTTGTATACTGAAGCCACAGCCTGAACAGTTCGTTACGTCTGGCGGCCTCGGAATACAAGGCTTGCGAAGGAACCCAGGTTGCGTCCTTTAGCCTAGAGTAGGTAACGTACGAGCGAATGGCACGGGGAGTCCCACTCTACCCCGCCTGCCTGTTCCCACGCAGCGGGGCGTGCACAGAGCGTTTCCACTTCCCAAAAAAGGTTATATACCAAGAATTCATTTTCGGAAACTGAATTCTACATATGTTACTTAAACTACTACTGAGTATTGCTAAAGAGCGAAGCTTTCGTCACGCTATATTAATTTTGTAGCGATGCAAACCCTGCCAAATAATGAATAAGTTTGACGCAGGCGTTTCTAAAGATTGAAGATCTCTGTTATTTTCGTAAAAATATTGACTATTTTTAGCTGAACTGAAGACCCAAAAAATGCACATCCTATTTAATATACATAGTTTTAATATACTATGAAAATGTTTGTTACAAATATTGTGATCATGTTGTTGGCATGCCATAATAATGATATATATAAATTAATATTGTTAATATGAAAATTTGTTTTAGATAATTTTAGTTCTAGATATAGGTTGTACCTAAATTAATATAGATCTACTGTGGGTCGAAGCTGATCACCCCAAGCAGTGGCATAGCTGGGGGGGGGGGCGCACTAGGTGTCACCCACGTAGGGGTGACACCCGACCGTTAACATCAGTTATAGTGCCATCTATAAAAAATCGTAAAAATGAGGCAGTTTGCATAACCGCCACTAATAAAATAATTTATATAACAATAATTATATACATGCCTACTTGCCTAGAAAGTTTTCTTTATTCAGGACCATGTTTCACAGTGAGGAAATAGAGATCGCTCATCACTTGTGGGCTTGGGGAATTTCTTTTGTTTCCGACCACATTCATTTTAACATTTCTTTCGTGAACGTGTGTTTAATGCAAAGCATTTGTTATTAAGTTATTATAAACCACAATCTTAGTATAAAAAAGGGTTTCAAAAGAGTTGAGTTGGTGAGTGTAGTATTTTTGTTATTATGAGTACTATTTTTTTAATTCACTTAGTATTTAGTAGCTTAGATTAAATTATAAAAAAAAACGTTAAATTTTTTAAATTCCTTTTAGAACTGGTATTATAAAATGAATTTTTTGAGGTTTACTAAATGACAAGTACAGAAGGTATTTTAGACGCAGTGCAGTAATATTTTTTGTTTAGCCTGAAAAGTCTTACTACTAAATATATTTATTTATTAAAATAGGTATTTTTTTTGCTAACGTAAACATTTTATTTATGTTTCTCCACGTAATACGATATTCTTTTAGGTAAGAAGTTCGGTCAATTGGCCATATTTAGATATATCGTATCTTTATTATAAATTATATTTCTTAAAATTTAGGATCTATTCCGATCTAATACTACAATTTAATACCAATGGTATTTCTTTTTAATAATGAAAAGAAAATATAAAAGATTAAAAACAAATAGGACCACTGGTACTAGATTTTGATATTAGATCGGAATAGTTCAAATTTAGATGTTCAAACTATTAATTTTTGATTCAAAGTAGGTAATTGTTAATTTATATCTTATATATAAAATTCTCGTGTCACAATGTTCGTTCCCGTACTCCTCCGAAACGGCTTGACCGATTCTCATGAAATTTTGTGAGCATATTGAGTAGGTCTGAGAATCGGCCAACATCTATTTTTCATACCCCTTAGTGATAAGGTCACTATTCCACGCGGACGGAGTCGCGGGCACAGCTAGTAAAAATATATTTGGCAAAGCTAGTTACGTATATTTATTTACTGTTACAATTTGTCTACCAAATTAACGTATCACTTACTAACTAAAAACATTTTGTAGAATATCTAGAACGAAATATGCCTCGGGGAATTCATACTTCGAAAAGACAAAGCGGGTTTCAGCAGAGAAAAACCATAAAGGTGAAATCGTGAAAAATTCAGAGCACGTCTGGTTCTCTTTTTAAATATGTTACAAAAGCAGATAACAGCCAAAGTTCAGGCAAAGTACCTGAGTCTCCTGCTGATGAAAGTAATGATTCAGATAATATACATCTTCGAGAAGATTTGTATACAGATAGTAATATCGACAATATAGAACTACGGAACCAAAATAAATATTAAAAATGACGCCGTTGTTAATGCTACTTTCGGAGATAGTATTAGCTTAGAAGAATCACTTCAACACTTGAGAGATCTTTCGCATTGGAGTTTACCCGTCCCCGATAATGCTCGTATTGACATAATAAAAAAGGGCAGTGAATATTTCCAGAGCAAAGAAGGGCTGTTTCTTACTGTATATCGACGACATGGCTCAAAGATTAAAGGTGATTGTCGTCATCTTTCAAAGGAATGGTTATAAAATGGTGCCTAGTTGTGAAAAAATTCTACGGTCATGGATGGTATTTTCTCCTATATCAAATAACGTATACTGTTTTTGTTGTCGTTTATTTGCTGTCACTAACACACTAACAACATTTACAACTGGATTTCCGAAGTGGTGGAAGCTAAATTCTAAAGCATCGGATCATGAAACTTCATGTGAACATTTAGAAAATTTCTAAAAGTGGAAAACTTTGGCAATGAGATTAAAATCTCATACGACAATAGATGACGCAGCCTTGCAATTAATGAATACGGAAAAACAGAAGTGGAAAAATCTTTTGTCTAGATTATTGGATATAACTTTGTTTCTAGCTAAACAAAACCTAGCATTTCATGGACATGACAAGAGGCAAGACCTTTAAATAAAAGTAATTTCTTAGAGCTAGTTAAACTGCTGTCAAAGTATGATGTAGCATTGAAAGAACATATTTATCGCCAGAAATACAAAATCACTTCATAAATGTTTTAGCCAATTACGTAAAATGTCAGCTTGTCAACGAAATTGAATCGGCCAAATATTTTGGAATCATGTTTGATAGCACATCTGTGATTTGTTATGTGAAAATTAACAATAGAAAAGTAGAAGTCAAAGAAGTATTCCTATGATTCTTTCCTTTACATGGAAAAAAGCAGTTGATTTAAGCGCTGAAATACTTAAGAAGCTTGAAAACTATGGCTTGGATATTACGGTTCGGTTGAAGTTCGGCTCTGGCGGCCGGCGCGGTGTTTTTGTATCCTTATTCAAAACCCATGAAGCGGTCATAGCCATTATTATCCACTTATATGATGCATTTTTTTATAATTAACCTTTAAATAGCAATATACGACTTCTAAAGTACTGTGTGCAATTACATTTTGAAATATGACAACAATTTTTTAAATTTTTTATAAGTTATACCTTTGTTATTTATATAATTTTCAATAAATATAGAAAAATTATATATTCTGTTCTATTTTATATTTTGCCCTTAATATACTGTTTTTGAATTATGTAAATCGCAATCGGAAAATCGCAAAATTAGCGTGTTAATCTTTGCCTAAGCATCATTTTTTTCCTACCTCTTATGTTGCATTGCTAAATGTGAATATAATTTATAAAATATAAAGTAAGAATTTGTAATAAATATTGTACTTATCATTATTTATTCTGCTTAATAATTTATAATCGTTTGAAAGTTGAAGCCATTCAGGATTCCAGACCACGTTTATAACCTAAGTTTTGCTTTCCTATATTTTCCGGAATTAGTCGAAACGTGCGAAACATTTCGGCATTCCTTTTAACAGCACTGAGTCTCTTCTTCCGTTTGAATCACTCACGTATACTATGTTTTATATATTCCATAAGCTAAATAGCTCGTCAGTTTCCCCAAACAACCCCTAAGTCCTAAGACGTTTCGGCGTTATCGAGATCTATCAAGACGTTATCTCACGGGACCAGAGGGTTGCTTATGTTTAGGGTAACATATTAGCATCGCTATCCATATCCGACGCAGACGGTCTTTTGGGGACGATCACTCGAGCCTTCTAGGTAATTTTAATATTTATTAATTTCATTCTGTAACTCGGAAGGTAGTCAACATTTTAGAGATAATGATAAACTCTATCTCGCTTACATTAGAAGCATTTACATTTTGAATCCCGCAGTACGAAGATAACCACTGTTGTAGGATTTGCGTGTCCATTAGCATCAATAACCTAATGATTGACTAGTCTTATATCTGGTCGGGACCAGAAAGCTAATTGTTTTTTATTGCTGCAGCAGATATGCTGACGGCCTACTTAATAACAAGCAGTTACCGTTGTCCTGGATGTTAGCGACGCCGAGAGCACCGCTAACATGCTGTTGTTTATATACAGGGAATTAGAACTTAGGTTATCTGTGCCAGAACACAAGACTCAGATCCTTACCACCTAGCTGGTGTTGTTTTGTCGCTTTTAACTGCTTTTAACAGTCCAAACCCAGCTGCAGGGGCTAGTATTTTCGCTCCGCCCCTTCACAAATTAAAATAATCACGACTATGGTTTTCAAATAATAAATTTAATTACAAATAAAATATATACCAGAAATACCAGCTTTTATATCCCACGGAAACTTTTTGAACAAATTCCTAGAGCTACGTGAAACTTCAAAATTGGGGGGACTGCTGCCAGCTAAGTGGTGGGTGGGTTGATGGCGGTGGGTTGGGGCAAGTTCCGAATTGTTTACACATTGATCGGACGTGGTCGTAGTCGTTTATGATTTGGTGGTCCAAGATGTGAAAAGTTAAGTCCACAAATTAAACTTGAAATAAGAGTACTTGAAAAGTGTGTGACGAAATAAAATAAACAAGTACACAACGCTGTAGTTGTTAGATGTATTAAATTAGTTATAAATTATTATTAAATACTTATTGTATTAAAGTACACTTCTAGAATACTCATGTTATTTATTTTTATAAAGTCTTTTGCGACAATACTTGAACTTGAGCATTTTATAGTACAGTAAATAAAACTTGACTTATATACATAGAAGCCTATTAAATATACTTATCTGAGTTGGCAAAAATTATGTCTGGAAAGTGACCAAAGCAAAAACCAAATAAATACGCGTTTTAAATCTGTAACAATGTTGTTTTTTTTTATTGCTGTAAACAGCAATTTACAGCAGATAGGTTAAAGGGCCACTTATTAAGCGGTTACCGTTGTCTATGGATGTTTGCGACACCAGAGGTTCGTCGTAGAGGTTGTTCGCGTAGAGGATATTTAGATAAATTTACATTTAATTGACGTTTAATTAATTTTTTGAAATGTAATTTTATTTTCTACTGATATTATAAATGTGAAAGGTGGATGGATGTTTGTAAGCCTATTACGTTCAAACGGCGAACAGCATTAGATGAAATTTGGCACGGATGTAGTGTGGAATAGCACATAGATAAATAAATAATGGAGGACTGTGACTGACTGATGACACTGTTCCAAAATAAGTAGCAAAGAGCTTGTGTTTGGAAACCAGACAACTAGATACAATACTTATGTAATTTGCATTTGTCACTAGATACTGATTATATTAACATTATTAATATTATTATATTATTATTTCCTCCGTGCAAGGGCGGAGTAAAAATACCAACCCTTGCGGCCGGGGTCTGCCTGTCCTAAAAGGTGACAAAACTACTCTAGCTACGTGGTAGGGCCCCCAAGTCCATCTGGATAGCAATAGCCTGGTGTATAAGTATGCCGCCATAATAACCTTGTGTTGTGTTCCGGTATTAGTGACTTACGTTCCCGTACTCCTAAGCAGCATGTTTGCAGTGCCCCTAGCGTCGGTAGCTACTACCAATTGGGCCGTCAGCCTGTCTGATATTCCTCAGAAATAAAAAAATGAAGAGTCGGGTTGGGACGAGAATATAATCCACCCCGCACCACACCACACACAGACGCGCGTTCTTTACACACACATTTTCTTATTATTATTTGGGAATGGGCACAAATACAGACTGCACAAATACTAGTTTAGAAACTAAGGTTCGTAAAGTAATATTACGTTATAGTATTCTTGCAGGGGCAGAGAAAGAATACTAACCTCTGCGGCTGGGATTGGCCTGTCGTAAAAGGCGACAAAACAACCCACCCCAGCAACGTGGTAGGGCCTCAAGCTCGTCTGGATGACGACCACATTTGGTCTTAAGTATGCCGCCATAATAACCTTGTGTTGTGTTCCGGCATTAGTGACCCAAGTTCCTGTACCCTTACGGGACAGCAGCGTGTTTGCGATGCTGCTGGCGTTGCAAACACCTAAGCGGGCCGTCATCCTGTCTATATATATTTTTTTTCTTCTATATTTATTATTTACTTAGTACTTGAATATTAATATTTGTTTAGTTAAATAGTTAAAAAACTTCTGAATTAATCGCTAAAATTTTATGACATGAGTATGATTTCATACTGAACATGCGAGGAAGGTGGAAACAGCTCTAATGAAGCCTACAATTAACTACGTGAAGTTATTGCTTGAGTTTCTGAACCATAATTAATACATTATTGTAAAAACAATAATCATATATTTTCTTCGTTCGTAAATCCAGTAAATAGGTCTCAATAAAGGATAATCGAGGAGACATTCACACGCAGATCAGAAGTGTGTAACTCACAAATCTTACTTGGGCCAGAGTGGTGGGCATATTATTGTACATACGTTTTGATACCTTATAATATTTCAAAAGTATTATCTTAGAGATGTTTCTAGAAGCCCGGCTGGACACCTTCCGAGCTGTTTAGAGACATCTTATGACAAATTTCATGACCAGGATTGAATAGCTAAATTCTTATCCATACTAATATTCTAAGTGTAAAAGTAACGTCTTTCTGTTACGTTTTCACGCCTAAGCCGCTGAACCAATTTTGATGAATTTCGGTATAAAGATAGATTAAGATCTTGGAGAAGGACATAGGGGAAAATGAAACTTGAAGGGGGTGAAATAGGGATGTACATAATTAACTTATGATTTTTTAAATTTATAATGGCAGAACAACGTTTGCCGGGTCAGTTAGTGTAACATATAGGAAAGGTAACGTATATGATAAAAATGACACAGGAGTGAATAAAATTAATGCATACATTTTTTTGTGTTGGTATTAAGTCGATATAACAATATGATAATTTTCATTCTTTTTTTGTCTGTGTATAGATGTAGGACGGTATTTTTGTGATGGAAAATTCCAAGTTGAAAAACTAAAGAAGAAGTGTTCGAATTTCAAATTAGAAATTCTAACGGTTTTCGATTTGGAACATATATATGGGTTGTATCACTAATGATATGACCCATATATATGTACATCTAAGATGCAAAATTTATGTACCTCTTACATTTATTTTCCTTTTTCCAGCAATACCTTTGATCCTGATAGTTTCATAAAGACGGCTTATTTGCACAAAATCTCACAATAAGTATACGACGAAAGCTCTCACGGCACCAAATAATTGGACAAATCCGCACATATCCGATATTTCATGTATTATTGAATATTGTCTCGTGTTCATAGTAGAAGCGTGCAAATTGGATTAGAAATAGATTATTATAGATCTTTCAATATCATCATCATCTTTTATCCGTGCAGGGGCGGAGAAAGAATACTAACCTCTGTGGCCGGGGTCGGCCTGTCGTAAAAGGCGACAAAACAACCCACCCTAGCTACGTGGTAGGGCCTCAAGCCCGTCTGGATGGCGACCACCTTTGGTCTTAAGTATGCCTCCATAATAACCTTGTGTTGTGTTCCGGCATTAGTGACCCAAGTTCCTGTACCTTTATGGGACAGCAGCGTGTTCGCGATGCCATTGGCGTTGCAAACACTTATGGGCGATGGTAACTGCTAAATCCTAAGCGGGCCGTCAGCCTGTCTGCTGCCCTACAGCAATAAAAAAAAACTATGTTGTTATAATTATATACCTTTATAATAACCACACAGAATATGATCTGGATATTTAAATATACAAGTATATCGCAAATATGGGTAAAACGGCACTGAGATTTCAATGTGTTGAGATGTTGATACAACACCATGCTAAGTCTTTTCAGTCCTACACAGCTTTTCATTCAAACTGCATTATATGCACATCAGCAATTTGTACTTCGCGACTGTGTGTTGTAGTTGCTGTTTACTAATGGCTATTGAGCTTTATTCTCGTGTATTTATTTGTGCCTGTACCTTTTTGTGACATTTATACCTTTTTGTCCTAAAATTAAATTGGCACACGAGCAATATGTTTCTTCCTTTTATGACTGAAGTCATTGATTGCTCGCACTTTTTGGCGTGGTACTGCCCTGGCGTTTTAGTTCTAGTCTGCGAGCTGGAGCACCATCGACGTGGAAATCGTTCAGAGGAAAAATTTTGCGAACGTGGAGTTGAACGCATTTAGTTGGGTCCCCCTCAAACTTATATTCCAAAATTAAATAAATAAAATATGTGCTACAAAATCTAAATTAATTAATTATTAATAATAAACTTAATATATCAAGTTTCTTAGAGAATTCAGACCTGGTTTACCAGAAACGTTTATCATTTTTTTTTTAAATGTGACTGGAACGATTTGTTCCTGAGTGCAATAATTGCGACGGTCAATAATGTAAAATGGCCAACCTACATCACACGTAACTCCGCCAATCTGAAAGAAGTAGATTTTAAGATGATTTTATCAAGACCGGTAAATTAAATTTATAAACACGTAATCACACAATCACAACAATAACGTACATCACATGAGGACCAGTGCTTTCTAAATCCCCAATTCCAAAACGTCTTCATTTGCTATCTGTGAATTAGCGTAAGAAGTAATTTCTTTTACGCCTTTAACGATACCGTGCAAACGAAATGTCTCAGTTAACCGATAGAAATGTATTTAATAATCAATATTCATAGCTTATAATCAAGTCCCTTAAAAGAGACTGGAATTTAAACTTTGAATGAGTTCAGAAGTTCTTAATTATAAAGTTAGAAAAGTTTTTTAAGGTAAAAGAAAAGGGATTAATAAGGCAGAGCTAAAGACGTCTCGAGATGATAAATTCAATATATAAGTTTTCCAATTGGTAGACAAAACTTACAAATAGAAACCATAAAGAATATTAAATAATGGAAAGGCATCGCAACTCTTTATTTACATTTTTATAAATAATTTTTTTGGATTTTACGAAGTATTAAAGTCGTTCTGGTAATTTGATTTGTGAAATATCATGTAACGTTTACGAAATTATTTTTAATGGGAATTTTATTTTTTTCCATCTTTCAAGGGTCATAAGGATCTAGTGAATGATGTTCTCAGTCATTTCTCGTTCATTTCTGGATATATGCTTCCTGAAGTTTGACCCACACTAATTCCTTACCTACTCCTGCACCGAGCGAAAACCGTACGCTGTTCACGGTTGCGTCCTATACTACGACTACGTAGTACGACTATGTTGTACAAATGTAGTGTAAATTTGTACTATGTACTCTCCACTCTGTCTCGTTTGCTCCAATACCCACGGGTCCTACGACATATTTAATCGACTCACTGAACTTCACTTTCAAATTATGTTGTTTATGCAAACATTAATGCATCATTCAGAGTACATAAAGTTTTCACACACTACATTTATGACAGATTTTTTTAATAACAAAATTTTCTTTGGATTTTATTAAAAATTTATATTTTTCGTCGCTTACATTTTTTCTTTCTATGCTTCATTGCGTCTGATTTCTTTATGTGAATTGTTTTGCCGCAATGTGGCAAATTAGGAGTTTTGGACGAAGCCATGCCAGGTTCATATTTGAAAACTCTAACATAAAAAAGAAGATGCCATTTTCTCTTCTTGATTAAGATTCCTCGTCATTAACATCTGCTCCCGGTTCCTAATATTATTTCTACAATAAAAATAAAGAAAATAATTTATTTGAGACAAAAACACTGTTGCCACCACTATTAATAATTACAATACCACAATTAATACAAACAATGTTTGCTCAAATGAGGTTGACACTCAGTATTTTGGTGCAATGGTTTTGGTCGATATAACGCTGATTTTCAGTGGCAACCTCTATCGTGCTAGTGTTAAGTGGACCCAAATAATTCTTTTTGATATTGTGAGTACTTTAATACAAAATATTACGTTTAAACGCAAATACTATTAAAACATTCGTCTAGGCGAGGACGTGGTTGGTGCTGATGATCCATTAGTGATTATATGACTAGGTAAATCATCAGGTTTTTTTATTACTGAGGAACAGTAGACAGGCTGACCCCGGCCACAGGGGTTAATATTCTTACTCCATCCCTGTACGGAGGAAAAAGCAGCAAATGAAATGTAGGGAACGTTATTCTTTCTTCATTCCAAATAAAACTGCACGACTAAACTTTTTCTCGTTGCGAATGAATTTGTTCAAATACTACTTCCTTTTTCGTGTTGAGGTTTAATGTTCATTTACATTCTATAGGGCTCGAGTTGTTAGTATTTTGCAAACGTAAAAGTTGCACAGTTTCGACAATTTTACCTGTCTCATAAAATGGTAGACTCAGGGCGTTAGCTTTTAACGTTTATTTTTATATTAGAGTTCCTCTTTTAAAAAAATTGTATTTATAACCTTGTATATCTTATTATTATTTGTTATAAACTAAGGTCGGTTTGCTCGGCCAATCACTAAGCCGATTTAGCGCCAAACTTATTTTAATCCTCATTCTGTCCCTGTCACATTGACAACATTTGACAGGGACAGAATGACGATTTAAATAAGTTTAGCGCTAAATCGGTTTAGTGATTGGTTGTGCAAGTCGGCCTAAGACTTATTCTTAAATTCATTTAATTTTTCCTTGTGTATTGAGTTTTTTATATCGCAAATTAAGTTGGCCATGAAGTAAGTATATGAAATTTACAAATTCAGTCACGTGTTGTCACAAATTCAGTAATAAATTTCTGAATCACCACTCTACCGAGCCCAGTGATTGTTACATGTATTATGTAGGTAGTTAAAATTTCTGTTCACGTGAATCAAATTTTAAAATTCCGTATGCGATTGTATGTGATTTATTTAATAAGAAGTGATAGTTAGCAGAAACAATCGTATGAAAATATAGTACTTATTTATTGTTACGGTCATCATCATCATCATTTCAGCCGGAAGACGCCCACTGCTGGACAAAGGCCTCCCCCAAAGATCTCCACGATAATCGGTCCTGCGCTGCCCTCATCCAACCTATTCGGGCGATCTTGACCAGATCATCGGTCCATCACAAGATGCCCCACAAGGGGGCCTACCAACATTGCGTCTTCCGGTACGCGGTCGCCATTCGAGGACTTTTCTGCCCCAACGGCCATCAGTCCTTCGAGCTATGTGCCCAGCCCACTGCCACTTCAATTTTGCAATCATCCGGGCTATGTCGGTGACTTTGGTTCTCCTGCGAATCTCCTCATTTCTGATTCGATCTCGCAGAGAAACTCCGAGCATAGCCCTCTCCATTGCCCTCTGAGCGACCATGAGCTTCCTCATAAGGCCCATAGTTAGCGACCACGTCTGCGTTCCGTATTTCATCACTGGCAACACACATTGGTTAAAAACCTTCGTCTTGAGACACTGCGGTATTTGGGACGAAAAGATTTTACGGAGCTTCCCGAACGCTGCCCATCCGAGTTGGATTCGACGAGTGACCTCTTTCGCGAAATTGGACCTGCCTAACTGAATCGTTTGACCCAAGTAGACGTATTCGTCAACAATTTCGAGAGTACAGTTCCCAACTGTTACGGGGGTAGGTGCGACATGGACATTAGACATGATCTTCGTCTTGTCCATGTTCATTTTGAGACCTGCTCCTTGTGAAGCTGTATTGAGGCCATCAAGCATATGGCTTAAGTCTTCCATGGTCTCAGCCATGATTACGATATCATCTGAGAATCTAAGGTGAGTGATGTACTCACCGTTAATGTTGATGCCCAGTCCGTTCCAGTCCAGAAACTTGAAGACATCTTCCAACGCAGCGGTGAACAGCATCGGCGATATGACATCGCCTTGTCTAACTCCCCGCTGCAGTCGGATAGGCTTCGAGTTCTGATCCTGGAGACGGACTAACATGGTGGCGTTTTCATATAAACACTTCAACGCTTTGATGTATCGATAATCAATGTGGCACCTCTGGAGAGACTGAAGCACCGCCCAGGTCTCGATCGAATCAAAGGCTTTCTCATAGTCCACGAACGCCAAGCATAGTGGCTGGTTATACTCCTCCGTCTTCTGTATAACCTGCCGCAGCGTTACGGTATTTAAACATAATTAATTCGCTTTAATATTTTAATCGGTATAAACATGTCCTTTCATATTAAGACAGATTAGAACCAAAGCTTAAGACTTTGCTAGCAAATTATTGAAAAGAATTTTGATTATATGATAGCTACTGCTATAAATTGCAGCAGCAGCAATTTTGCTAGGTAGTAGGGCCGCAAGCGCGTTTGGATGGCAATTACTCCTGCTCTATAAGTATGCCACCATAATAACCTTGTATTGCGTTCCGGCATTATTAACCCAGGTTCCAGTATACCTATGCGGAAAGCAGCGGCAGGAGCAGCGTGTTCGCGGTGCCCTTATTGCTGCTTACTACTAAGTAGGCCGTCAGCCTGCCTGCTGTTAATCAGTGGATGCAAATAAAAGGCTAAGCTTCACACAACGTAAGTTTTAAAGACGCCTGCGCACTGGAGTTGATCATTATCTAGAGACGAGCTCCAGCTAATCGTTGATCGCTGCTGGTATTTTTCTCTAAGTTTGCACAGCAAATCTGGACCCTTGTCTTTTGCTGCTCCGAGTGCCAACCAAGTTCTCAGCCCATCAATACGTTCTACTCTACTTTGCACCCCATATTGAATATATTGAACATTTTTTAAACATATCCTATTATTTATGTACATACTGTTGCGTGCAAATTGAATACTGAAATAAAGTGTGTACAGAACCAGCATAATTATGGAGGCAGCACGTAACTCTCCGAACTCATAAGCTACACCCGAGGGAATGCTAACGAACTAAACACGTTTATTTTACACGGAGAAAATTTAATGTAACTGCCTTTTTCGACGGTCAAAAGCTGCTTTCGAACGTATGTGCGAATATTTTCAAATATATTATTTTTGTAATTCACTGGTATTGTTGCAAGCAATTCAATTAATTGTTTAATATATTTAAGGACAAAAGTTTTTATGAATCAAACCTAAATGAATCCATTTACTATTATATTATTACTCTGTGCGTGTATATCATATATGTCATGACTTTTTCAAAAAATACTTTTCAACCTTTGCAGGTAAGTATCTTAGTATTTTAGGCTAGTAATTAGGTCCAGTTTCCATCTTGCACTACCCTACTAATTTAAATATTATATCTTTTTGATTATTGTACATATACAATTGAGATAAATGTAATAATGTTTAATAACCGTATAGTATATAAAGTATTAAGAATTTAAAACCAGTTGCAAGTACAAAACTGATTAAAATTAAGATATAAATAAAATGTAGTTTAGGAGGTTATTTAATTTATATATCTAATTTATATTTAACTACCCTCATTCTGAATCTATCCACTATTATTAACATAAAAAAGTTAATTGATAAATGTAATGCAATTAAGCAATATGGCGGGGCCAAGTAATTCATAGCAATCGTAACTTTTTGCCCTAAGCCCGATTCAGAGTCGTCCATTACGCGAATCCCTACCGTGTTATTTTTCTCCGGGCCTTTATCTCTCCGTCCGCCTTGCGCGGCCAACAAAGGCGCTAAGTAGCTCGGGCAAAAAACATTTGCGACGTTTTTGCTGCCAAACACAGGCTTAGATTTGTTAGCACAGATAATTTAATTGCTATGCGGGCTATACTAATACAATAAAGGGAAAGAATATTTGTAGGTTAGTTTGTTTCGGATGAAACCTATCAAACTATCAAATCGAATAGGATTTTCACAAATAGTTCATTAACGCGTAACATACTCGTAGAATAGCCTAAGAGCCCAGGACGGCCAGACCTTCGTCATTTTATAAAGGCTGAAAATTTTTCTGTGCATGTCCCCTATACAGGTAAGAACGACCAGCGACTATGGAGTTTGGGTTGTGGTTACTTGGGCAGTGAACAGGCAGTAAAGGTGCATAAAATAGGACCTTAAATTCGTTAAAGTATAAAGCTAAAATTTTTTATATTTTTTTCGGGATAACTTTAGAAATCTCGTCATCCATTGCCGGACACTTCTGACAGTTGCTGCCCCCTGCCAGACACCCCTAAACTTTAATAAATTATCATTATACTTTCGTTGTAGTATAAAAGCTAAATTTTATATATGTTATTTGGGGACCTATAAAAAAATGTTACCCCAATAGCCGGACAGTTTTAATGGTTTTTACATCTTGCCAGATACATTGAAAGTCCGCTGTAGGTGCGAGCACGAGTGCTTAGTTGATAACGATCTTTATGAAAAAATATTTTATTACGTTCATAAAATGGAACTACAAACACTTCAAAAAATGGAAAATTGAACTGTAATTTATTACAAACTAGTGGACCCGGCAAACGTTGTTCTGCCATATAAATTAAAAAAAAATAGCCTCTATCATTCTCCAATGTCCAATTTATGACTATAGTCATATCGGTATACCGAAATTCCTTAAAATTTGTTCAGCGGTGTAGGCGTGAAAGCATAACAAACAAATTCACTCTCGCATTTATAATATTAGTGAGGATTATTATCCTGATTAGAAGAGAATATATATCTAGAATATCTAGATTCACAGCAACACGTACTAATAATTTGTTACAGATCCAAAGACGAGGACATCAATAAATGGTATCCAACCCACGCAAACGCGCTTAAAATCAGTAAAATATTATCCAATTATAGATCTATAATTCAAAGATACGGAATTATAGATCTATATTTCAAGAATACGGCTGTGAAGCGTGGCCGGTGTTAGAGCGACACAAGCAAGAACTGCGTGTCACGGAGATGAATATGCTGCGGTGGATGTGTGGAGTGACGCGGAAGGACCGCGTTAGGAACTCCCGCATCCGCGGTAGTCTTCGTGTCCGTGACTTTGCAGATAAATTGCAGGAGTGTCGGCTCCGTTGGTATGGCCATGTTTTACGGCAACCGGATGCTTACGTGGGAAACAAATGTCTGGCCATGCCGCCTCCGCCGGGCCCCGGCAGGAGGGGTAGACCCAAAAAGTGCTGGCTTGACGTCGTAAAGGGTGATATGCGTGCCAATGGGCTCACTACCAGGGATGCTGAAGATCGCGCGAAGTGGAGTAGAAAAAGTCGGAAAGCGGACCCCGGGCACCGAAACGAAAGTTTGGGTGGCGACCGGTACTAACGCTAGGATGATGATGATGATGAGATCTATAATTCAAAGAATAAATAGACCGTGAAAATTTCTGTTTAAGTATCAATTTGAGCAACAAAGAAAAATTTGAAAAGTTTGTGCAATGAATTAAAAATTTATCGATTTAATATTATGATACTTATAATATCTATAGTAAAGCTTGAATTTCGATGCAAAATAAATTTTTACAATGTTTTTCGTATTACTTTGAAAGCCTTAAAAGAAAGATTAAAGATGATTCAGTGGACAATGGGATTAAACGAGTGTATAGGGTCAACGTCTTTAGATAAATGGGAGCTTTTATAAAAGGCGTGACATACGCGTATTTAAAGCTGCATATTGAACATACTTTATTTGATTGTATATAATATGGATGATTTGTATTTTAAAAAGGTTTATGTAGAGGTTTTTTGAAATTCTATAGGATTATATTACATTGAAACAAGTTTTATTTCATTTTACACATTTTTTTCTTATAGTATTTAACCATCTCCATGGCGTAGTGGCTAAAGGATTTTGATACGCTTTCGGAGGTCACGGATTTAGTTCCGTCCTGCATCTGGTTGTTTATGTATACTGTGTATTGGTTTAGGAAACAAATATGTGTATTATATCAGTTGTTCAGTACCCATAATACAAGTATTAGGCTACTTACTTTGATACCAGATGGCACTGTCCAAGGCAGATTGGTGGGTTACACATACCGGTAATTTCGGTATGAAGGTTTCATCACGATGTTTTTCTTCACCGTCAGTACATGGAATTTATTCAATAATATGCATATTAGGCGAGTAAAACTGCTTAAACGGTGCATGCCATTGTGGGATTTGAACCTGGAATCTCTAGATTAGTGTCTTAGTGTAACCACTGCAATACCAATACCACCTCTAATTTTATTATCTTCTTACTTTTTTTAAAAACTGGTAGTGTATGGTGACCGTATTTTGAATTGAATATAATCGGGAATAAGTAACTAAATAGTAATGATTAATAATAGAATTAATAATGACAATTTTATAAAACTGTGCGAGAAATACAGAAGTGCACATAAAAATCTGTACATAATACTCGTTGACCTCGAAAAGGCATATGACAGGGTTCCTGGAAAGGTTTTGTGGTGGGCCATGAAAGCGAAAGGAGTGCTGTGAAGTACTTGCGTTTTATTCCTGTTATGTACGATAAGGCAAGTACATACGTCCGGTTCCTTGCTGGCGTCAAATAAGTTCAATGTCGCAGTGGGTTTACACCAAGGGTCGCCTCTTAACCCTTATCTGTTTCTCCTGGTGGTAGATGCAGTAACATCAGAAATACAGGAGGAGGCACCTTGGTATACGCTCTTTGCCGATGACTTTGTGCTGGATGGAGATAGAATGTGAGGTTCAGAGCAGATTGGCTAAATGGCAGGAGAGATTGGAGGGTGTTGCGTTGAAGATAAGTAGAACCAAAACTGAACATCTATTTTGCTTTTTTGGAAATTCCGCCTTCATCCCGATTACCTTAGGAGGCGTATTTCTGCTAACTTGCACCAACTTCCGGTACCTCGGATCATTAATCCAAAATGATGGTGAGATAGGCCGAGATGTGAAAAACAGAGTGAATGCAGGATAGATGAAATGGCGACAGGTCTCAGGAACAATTTGTGATCCACAAGTGACGTTTAAAGGTAAAATTTATAAGTCTGCTATAAGACCTGTCATATTGTATGGATCAGAGTGCTGGGTCACAAGTGGGAAAGATGAGAGTATTGCATGCAGCAGATATGCAAATGTTGAGATGGATGAGCGGAGTTATAAAAATGGATAAAATTTGAAATGAGTATATTAGGGGAAGTTTGGATGTAGCGCCAGTGATCGAGAAGCTGAAAAGTAATAGATTAGCCTGGTATGGTGGTAAGAGAAGAGCGTCATGTAACAAGGAGAGTCCTAGAACTGAGAGTGGATGGACACAATAGGAGAGGTAGACCAATGAAATTGTGTAAAGATGATATGGTTAAAAATGGTGTGAACGTTCAGATGACGGCTAATACAGGAGAGTGGAAGGAGAGAACATGTTGTGCCGACCCCACATAATTTGGGATAAGGGCAGGAAGAAGAGAATTTTATCAAACACAAATTGCGTACAAAACTCATTTTGTATTAAATTTCAAACATTTATTACATTTAAACGTAATAACATTATTACGCCTAAGATACGTCATAAAAAGAAAATTAAATGCTCAAAAAGAAACCGAGATTCTTAATAGCCATTGAATGGAGTATAATATTGTACATCTTTGATATTAATACCTTAAAAGTACTCTCACAAAGGAGGATAATGCCAGATCACGGATTGTTAGAAAGACGTATATAGGTAAATGATATAAGATTGCATTTGTTTTGTAACGAATTATAAGTAGAATGCACGTTATATTAATAATAATAATCATCATTTACTTTGGACACCAGGTTCCATATATAGTCATAAAATAAAAAATCATTAAATTACATATATAAACTAAAAATATAAGGAAAGGTTATTTATTAATAAACTGAAATGAATAAAACCAATAATAATAAAAAAAACTAAAGATATTCAATTTTCAATTTTTCCAAAAAAAACTGTTTCAAAATT